>VMDO01004539.1:27749-37749 GCA_007922755.1 Pedetes capensis
AAAAAAAAAAAAAAAAAAAAAAAAAAAAAAAAAAAAAAAAAAAAAAAAAAAAAAAAAAAAAAAAAAAAAAAAAAAAAAAAAAAAAAAAAAAAAAAAAAGGGCTGGGTGTACAGCTCAGTGGTCCAGCACTTGAAAAATATGCAAGATGCAAGCATGAGGCCCGGGTTTCAACCCCCAGTACCCAACCAAAAAAAAAAAAAAAAGTCAAATCAAAATAGAAAAAAGACCTCAACATAAAACCAGAGACCTTAAAACTACTAGAAGAACAGATATAAAACATTCTCCAACATGTAGGCATAGGAAAGGATTGCCTTAATAAAACTCCAGTTACTCAGGAAATTATACCAAGAATTGACAAATAGGATTACAGGAAATTATAAAACTTCTATATAGCAAAGGCAACAATCAACAGAGTTAAGAAAGAGCTCACTGAATGGGAGAAAATCTTAACTTTGCACATGTCCTACAGAGGCCTAAATTCAATTCTAGAAACTACGAAGAACTTAAGAGAGCAAATCCCATGACAACAAATAACCCAAGACACAAGTGGGCAAAGGAATTGGACAATTCTCAAATGAAAAAGTTCATAAGGCTAAGAAACACATGAAAAAATGCTCAGTCTCTCTAGCCATTGTTGTTGTTGTTGTTGTTGTTAGGTGCCGTCGAGTCGGTATCTGACTCATAGCGACCCTCTGTACAACAGGGGAAACACTATTGTCAGTGCTTCTCTGCTGTTCATAGGGTTTTCAATGGCAGATTGATTTTTGGGAGGGGGTTGCCAGGTCCTTCTCCCAAGATCTCTAGCCATTAGGGAAATGCAAATCAAAACAACTCTGAGATTCACTTTACTCCAGTAACAATGGCCAAGATCAACAAAACATATAATAACTAATGCTAGAGAGGATGTGGAGGAAAATGAACCCTCTTACATGGTTAGTGGCACTGTCAATTGGTTCAATCATTTTAGAGATCAATATGGAGATACCTCAGAAAACTAAAAGTAGAGCTGCCATATGACCTATCTGTACCACTACTTGGAATATACCCAAAGGGAGATGAGTCATCATACCACAGAGACACTTGCATCTCCACATTTAATGCAGTACTCTTCACTAGAGCAAGGCTATGGAACCAACCAAAGTGCCCACTAACAGAAGAATTGATAAGAAAATTATAGTACATATACATAATGGAATACTACTCAGCAATAAAAAATGAAATAATGTCATTTGCAGTGAAATGAATGGAACTGGAGAGCATCATCTTAAGTGAACAAACACAAGCTCAAAAAGAGAAATATTTTATGTTCTCACTCATATGCGGGAGCTGGACCTTAAAGAAAATTCCTATACATAAGTTGATATATTAAAAATGCAAAATTAAACTTAGTGAGGAAGGGACAATATAAAGAGTAGAAGGAAGGAGGGAGGGAACTCACAAAAGAAAGCAAAGATTGCAGAAGGTGGGATGAGGAGGAGAATCAATGTAGATCGATAAAGGGGGAAAGGATAATCTCAATGTAAATGATGCAACTTCATTAGTACATGGGAAAAATAGGAAAATTAACCAACCAACTATGCAGATGAATTTTACTTCATATTAAACAAAATGTTTCATAAACCTTGTAAGTTGATAAAAGTGTAACCAAAAGTGATGTAATAGTTGCATAATGGAAAAAGCCAATGCTATATTACTCTGTGCCTGCAGCTGTAGCCCTGTGGCATCCGATCCCGTCAGATCTCGGAAGCTAAGCAGGGTCAGGCCTGCTTAGTACCTGGATGGGAGACCGCCTGGGAACACCAGAAACTGTAGGCTTGGGAGAAGGACCTGGCAACCCCCTCCCAAAAATCAATCTGCCATTGAAAACCCTATGAACGGCAGAGAAGCACCGATAATAGTGTTTCCCCTGTTGTACAGAGGGTAGCTATGAGTCGGATACCAACTCGACGGCACCTAACAACAACAACAACAATATTACTCTGTACCCCACCAACATTTACCAATAAATGGAGAAACAAAACAAAACAAAGCAAAAAAAAAAATTCTCTGTGAAGTAAGGAAAAGAAGAAAATCAAGACCAACTCATGAGGGATTGATGTGTGCAGGAGCACATGTCTCTGAATTAAGAAATACCTCATGCTTAGTCCAATAATCTGCTTTCTTCATCTTGAAATACTTAATAAATTTTGAACACAACACCTATACTTTCATACTGCATTAGACCCTGAAAATTATGTAGTCAGTCCTGAATAACAATGCTCCTTTAAATTTAGCCACAGTCTTGAGTTAAATATGGTAAATTATTGCCAATTGAATTCTTTAACCTTACTTTGATGTGTGAACCAATGAATCAGATATTGTGCAAGGATCCTAATCACAACATTGACACATATCCCATAAACCTTGTGTTTTCAGATACCAGGGCTGCTGTATTTCACATACTTTGAGATAAATGTACAGAATTAGTATTGATTTAATTAGAATTGAGCTTTTTTAAAATGAATGTGCTCTATGGTTCTAGGAAACTGATTTTCATAATGAGGGTTGCTAGGTTATGGGTTAACAACATGGGTTACTTAAACCTCAGTGATGTTTTATATTATTTATTTTTAAAAAGTTGACTGTTTCTTTGAGGTCAATATGAAAGAGGTTTGAGTGGGGAAAGTTGAAGTAACTTTTTGGAAAATAGCTGTTCATACCATTCCCTATGATTTTTAGGCAGAGATGATCAGTCTACATACAGGGTTCAAATATATTCTTTCACTGACCTCTCTTAAAGCTAGATAATAACATCAAATCCTGGCAAAGTAGGGCAAGGATTGTTGGAGACTATGAGCAAAAGTTTTCTTTTATGATATTCCATCCACATTGCCTGACCATGGACTTCCAAGATCCATCTTTTGGAAATAAGGGAAAGTCATGAAAATAGTACATGAACAGTTTAGGATATATTGATGAAGCCATTTTGTTGTTGAATTAGCCAATAACTCAGTAGAATGTTGTTCTGCACTTTCTGAGGCCCTAGGTTTGAGCTTTAGCACTGCATAAAATGGGCTAAGGACCTGAGGGCCCACTCCCAAAACAATTAGCCATTGAGAACCTTATGAATAACAAAGAAAGACTGATGTAGTGCTAATCATGACACAGTGTTAGGGAGTGTTTCTTTCTGTTGTACATAGGGTTGCTATGAGTCAGAACCAAATTGATGGTACCTAACAATAACACTAACAAAAACAAATCCACTTATCTTCAGAACTCTTGTTAATTTAAGCTAGTGTTTCTCAGAGTATGGTCTTGGACCACCAGCATCAATATTACCTCAAAATTTGTTAGGGAGCAGAATTCTTGGGTGCCATGTCAGGTTACTGAATCAGAAATTCTGGGAGTCAGACCAAGTATTATGTATTTTAGTAAGTCCTCTTGCTAATTTGGATGAATGTTAAAGTTTGTGAACTTCTGTTTTAAGCTATGTTTTATCAGTGTTGCCATTCATTATGTTTTAAATGATTGTAATTTGATTATAAGGGGTTCAGTTATGATTTTAAAGATTGCACATATGTTGACTCTCATATATTGATAATCCACAGATTTCTTTAGGAGTTAGGAATATCTGATTTTAAGGTTTATTTAACAAAAATGACAGCTATGCACACTTGTAATACCAGTTACTTGCAAAGATGAGACAGGAGGATTGTAAGTTTGAGGCCAGAGGAAGCAGGGGTAAAGTAGTGTGACTTTGTCTCAAATAAATTCATTTCTAAGAATTTATCACTTTGTTCATAATAACTGTTTGTAGGAATCATCATGAGGTATAAATTTTATTCAACATTTTATTATTTCATTTTCAAATTTGTTACATTTTCAATGTGACCTGATGAATTATTTTTTATCTGTATAGGAAAAAATGGGACAAAAGGAAGGAGTAGTTATATCAATGTTATAAAACTTCATACAAGCGATCTCTTTGTAAACCAGTCAAAAATACCATAGGACATGGATTCTTGAATTAAACTTTAATAGGTGACTTGCCATTTCCTTTTAGCTCCTGTTCTTACTGAGGATGTTTAGGTACTCTGCTGCTGGCTTCTTTTGCTTCAACCATAGCTTGCCAAGTCTTCTGAAGACTCCTCATTCTGCTCTGTCTATAGAAATCCTCAAAGTAGGAGCATGTGCCATTCAGGTATTTTCAAGTTCATATACTGAGGCATTGGGAGAAATATTAAAATTTAATGCTATGCCTTTTTATCTAAAAAAAATAAGAAGTGTATCTTTACTAATAATTCAACAAGCAATTAACTCCAGTATACAAGTGTGCTCTATTCACTGGTATGTAGGTAGATCATACTTAATCCACAAAGTGAGAGTTATCTTGAAGAAACAATAAAAGAGAAACATTGGACAGAAGGGGACAGTAGAGTTTCCTTTTTTTCCCTGTTAACACATTGCTATGAATACAGTTCTTTGTACAAGATTAAATGAAATTATTGATTACATCATCTAGAGTTTACCACATGAACTTTTATAAGTTATATGAAGGAGTTAAAGTACTCCTAGAAAGAAATTGCAGGTTGAGAGAATCATAAAATAATGTAAATTCAGGTGAAAATAGTGGTGTTGGTACTTTCAATTTTGTTCATGGAAATTTTATCAGCCTTGTTTCAAGATGAAAATGAAAATGTTCCAATATAATACCACAAGCTGTTGCCCAACATTTTAAAAGGTGATCAGGAAGCTTATTTGGAAGCTGGATTTATATCAACATTTAAAAAATCTAACCCTCACCCTAAGTAGATATATTTGGATAAGAGCTAATTATAGCTACAATTACCAACTATCATTATATATACTACATAAGGTGTTTTTACAAATTGACTTCTAAAATTTTATTAGAACATTTTTTTCTTCGATTTTGTTTTTTCAACTGGTTGAGGGTATTTGTTCAAAAAGTTTGTAGACTCTAGACTCATTGAATGAGGTCAAACTTCCTTGCTTTTCATACTAGTGTTTCTGATGTCTTAGATTAGCTTGCTTTTCAATCACTATTTTCCTTTATGCTTCCTTCACGCTCTGTGTGCTTTGCTCCACTGAAGGAAATGCTTGCTCTTCAGCATGCCGAGTTCTGCAGTTCTCAAACTAATCTCAGCCAGGAGTCATTTCACTTTCTCTCAACCCTCATAATGAGAGTTGATACTTTATAGCTTTTTAAGTGATTTGAGGGCAGAATTCATTATCCAATTAATTTTATGTCCCCTACAATACATAGGGTATGCATTCCAAAGAAATGTGTTGCAAGGGAGGAAGAAAGGAAAGAAGAAATATCAACTGTCTGAAAAAAATAGTTCTTCACCTTTTCTGTCTGAAGATTCAGGCTGATTGGGAGGCACCAAACTATTCAAATTAATTCCTTTAATTATCTCATTTTGAAAGTGTACTACTTTTGACACTATATTTCACGACTAGAGCAAGGTTAAAATATTACCAGACTCTGTCTTTCTGTCATGTAGTGACATGTGAAATATTACTTTATTCATAAGGCCATCCCCAGATGACAGAAACTACTGAACTACAACAAACAGGGAAACCTGAGGGGAAGGGTGTGTGGGACATGGGACTTCTATTCCATCAGACCAAGGTGACAGTTCCTGCTTCATTGCTTACTCAGGGTATACATACAACTGTTCACCAGACTCTTTCTCTGCCATTGTTTTAATCTTTAAAATGGTTATATGAATTCAAATAAATGAAACATACAATGAACTTAGCATAGTACCTGTACATAATGAATGTTCTATATGTTACCTGTTATTATTAATTATTCTTCCCATTTCAAGTCTCCTTTAGGCCTATTTACAGTAATATGAACACATGCTGTATTTATCTTTGAGCTCTAAATTCTAAGGTTAATTGATTAACATTAGTACAATTAACTTAAGTTTTATACATTCCTTAATAATTTTATGCTTTGTTTTTCTTATGAGTCATTTCTCATAATCAAAATTATTGACTTTACACCTTAAGGATTCTATAACATTCACTAAATAGGTCATTTAACACTCTGGGAAGTAATAAGGAAAGTGTATATGCTTAAAAATAGTAGGAGATAGAGGGAAAGGAGAACAGTAAAAATAAAAGACAATGTCAAATAAATAATATAAGAAATTGCTCAGATCTGGAAGATAATAGCCCTCTGATGAAGTTTCTACTGAATGCCCAGTAAAATTAAGAAAATGAAAAAAACAAAACTCACACTAAGGCACATTGTAGTGCAATTTCACGAAATTAGAACTAAAGAGGCATTTCTAAAAGATTCAAAGGCCAGAGAGAAAGAGTTCAGTTTCAAGGGAAAAGATATCAGGTCATTCAAGTTTCAGGGCTAACTCATATCCTAGAAGTCCTTGAAATATGCTTGTAATATTCTAAGAAAAAATGGTTTTCCTCATGCAATGCTATAGTCAGGCAGTTGTAAGAGGAAATAAACATAATATCACTCAGTAATTTAGGTCTCAAGCAATCTGCTGTAGGAATTTACCTAAGAAAAATAAGTGATAAACTCACACCCATAAAAGCCATGCTATTCAGAGGAAAGGATATGCAATAAAGAAGGAGGAGGAATCAACATTCCAGGGTGACAGCTATGTTTCAAGGCCAGAAAGAAGTAATCCTGGCATCTTAGAACTTGTGGTTAGACATCTGTGTGGAAGAACTTCCAGTTTTCTGAAATATTTGAGTATTTTGGACAATAGTTAATAGACATTTGACAGCTGTGATGTCACATTTGGACATATAATAGACACATGGGACATAAAGAATAGTTTAAAATGTGTAAATAAACTCTAAGAAAAAACATTAAGGAGGAAATATAAATTGCTTGCAATAGCAATAAGTAAGAATTACAAAGCGGTAATTATGTAGAAATTGATTAATGATTAACCATACATTATAATATAACAATATTAGAATGTGGTAGGTGTAGAATTTGAGAGTGTTGATGGTGGAATAAGATAATTTAAGCCTAAATTATTAACTGATAGAAAGCCAATAGATTCTGGCAAAAGTTGATAGAGTATATTAAGTATTTTATTTAGAAAAATGATGAGTGTCAAAAGAATCAGCTAAGTGACTTAAAAGTTCTTAGTGGAGAGAATTCCAGAATTGATAGTCTGGCATTGTCCTCTTGGATTTCACCTCATGAAGGCTTCAAGCTACTAGTCTATTGAGACCATTTTGTTGTTTTTAGGTGTCTTTGAGTCAGGTCCAACTCATAGTGACCCTATGTACAACAGAATGAAGCACTCCCTGATTGTATGCCAGGCCCATGATCTTTTTGTATTTTTAAGCTCATTGTTGCAGTCTCTATGTCAATCTATCTGATGAGGGTTTTCCTTTTTTTCTTTGACCCATCAATCTCCTATGAATGATGCTCTTCTCCAGAGATTGGTCCCTCTTGGAGACAAGTTCAAAATATGTGAAACACAGTCTAGTCATCCTTGCTTCCAAGGAGCGCTATGGTTACACTTCTTTTATGACAGTTCTGTTGGTTCTTTTGGCAGTCCATGGTATGTTCAATGTTCATCTCCAGGACCATAATTCAAAAGCATAAATTCTTCTCCTGTCTCCTTTATTCAGTGTTCAGTTTTTACAACCATATAATACAACTGAAAATACCATGGCATGATTCAGGTGCACCTTCATGTTCAATGTGACATCTTCACTTTTCAACACTTTAAAGAGGTCTTTTGTGACAACTTTTCCCATTACAGTTTGTCTTTTGATTTCTTGACTGCTGCTTCCATGGGTATTGATTATAGAACCAAGTAAAGCAAAATTTTGGACAACCTCAGTCATTTTTCCACTTATCATGAAGTTGTGAACTGACCCAGTTTTAATAATTTTTATTTTATTGATGTTGAGGTGCAATCCATACTGAAGACTCTGTTGTTTGATCTTCATCAGAAAGTTTCAAATCCTCTTCACATTCAGCAAGCAGAGTTGTATCATCTGCATGATGCAGATTGCTAATGAATTTTTATCCAATCCTGAAGACATATTCTTCTTCATAAATTCCAGTTTCTTGGATTATTTGCTCAGCGTATAGATTGAAGATACATGGTAAAATAATACAGCCCTGACACACAGCTTTCTTGCCTTTAAACCAGGCAGTGTTTCCTTAATCTGTTTGAACAACTGCCTCCTGGTCCATGTACAGATTCCTCAGTACAATTAAGTGCTCTGGTATTCCCACTCTTCATAATGTAATCCAAAATTTGTTATGATAATTTCTAATTTTTCTAAATTCATATGGTATATATCCCACATTCCAATTATTATGGATGTTTACAGTTGTTCCTTCTCATTTTGAGTCCTATTACATCAGCAAAAGGAGGTCCCTGGGGCTTTACTCCATTGTGGTCATTCAGGTCAACTCTATGTTGAGGAGGCCCCTCTTCCCCAGTTGCCTTTGAGTGCCTTCCAACTTGGGGCACTCATTTTTAAGCCCTATATCTGACAGTGTTTCTATGCTCTCCATTGGGTTTTCAATGGATAATTGTTTTGGCAGGGAGTTGGCCACATCCTTTCTCCCTAATCTTAACCTGGAAGCTAAGCTGAAACCTTACCATGGGTGACCCTGCTGGTATCTATAATACTGGGGACATAGTTTTCAGCATTACAGCAACATGCAAGCCCCTGGAGTACAGCAAACTAACAGATATATGGGCAGTTGAGACCATTAGGCAATCCAATATGCATGAGATTTTTGTGCATTAGGTTTCTATGCATGAAGTCTCTGGCTTTGTTTAGGTCTTCCAGTTTGGGATGATCTTGTCATCTAGCCAAATGGTTACCTGGACAGTCACCTGGACCTTTGACTACTGCACGAGACTCTAGTTAAAGCAGATCATTGGAAAATCTTTGCCTGTTCTGGTTTTAGACCCAGAAGCTATACGATATTGAGTTGTGTAAGTATACCAGATATCTCAGATTCCCCGGAAACTGGGAGGCAATTGAGTCAATAGGCTGAGCCTCCTCTGCCCAAAAACTATGAGAAATAAGAAGAAAGAAGGGAGATTGGAGAAGAGACAATTTAGTACAGATGCCTGAGGCTTTGAAGTGCAGGAAGGTGCATGGATGATATCACTCATAGACCTATACATGTTCCATCATTTATGGTATTCTTTTGATGAAATCTAATCCCAATTGAGGAGACATGAAAAATTAGCCACTCATCTGAGGAGTCTGGCAGAAAGAAGATAATCAGTTTGGAACACTTAGATAAAAACCCAGTAAAGCTGGGAGTCATTGCACATGTCCTGTAATCACAGGTACTTGAGAAGCTGAGGGAGGAAAAGTGCCAGTTCAAGGCCCAAGGCGGCCTGTGCAATTTAGTGAGTCCCTGTCTCAAAATAAAAAATAGAAAAGGGGCTGGGGTGTGGTTCAATGGGAGAGCACTTACTTGGAATGCACAGGGCCCTGGAGTAAACTCCCTCTAATAACAACAACAACAACAACAACAAAAAGTAATGAAATAGAATGCTTGAAGAGATACCTGGATACCTGAATTAGTAAATCTTTTCATTGGAGAAAATTCAAATGCACCACAGACAATCCTTTCTGGAACTTATAAACATGATTTATGATTTTAAAAATGCTGTATGAGTCAGATTAGTTTATGATTATTGCAGAGACACAGATTTTTGTTGTTGTTTTTAAGTGCTGTCAAGTCTGGTCTGATTCATAGTGACCCTATGGACAACAGAACAAAACACTCTTCAACATTGTGTCATGCTCTGCACTATGTCAGTGCTTTCCTCCTATTCATAGCGTCTTCAATGGCTGATTATATTTTTGTGATTGCTTTGGGAATGGGCTATCAGGTCCTTCTCCCATTTAATGTGGTGCTGGGGCCGGAACCCAGGATCTCAGAGCAGAGCATCACTCTATCAACTGAGCTAACCCCAACACTGACTGAGACATAGATTGTTGTTGTTAGGTGCCATTAAGT
>VMDO01004539.1:42749-123933 GCA_007922755.1 Pedetes capensis
AGGGTATAGATTAGATTTGAGAATATATGATATATAAGCCAGGTGTAGTGGTGTACTTGTGTAATCATAGGACATGGGACAGTGAGGCAAAAAGATCGCGAGTTCAAGGTTAGCCTAAGCTACATAGTGAGACCCTACCCTGTTTCTAAAAAATAGACAGATGTACTGCCTTCATTTTCTTACCAATTAGTTACTTTGTTGTTGTTGTTAGGTGCCATCGAGTCGGTATTCAACTCATATTGACCCTCATAAGGTTTTCAATGGCTGACTGTTTTGGGATTGCCTTGGGAGTGGATTGCCAGGTCCTTCTCCCATGTTTGTGGTGCTGGGAATTGAACTCGGTACCTCAGAGACTTCAGTGAAGCGCTCTACCAACTGAGCTAAATCCCAGCCCAATTAGTTACTTAGATAAATTAAATATGATTTCATCATCTTTCTTAAAGTTCACTTATATTTGTATTACTAATTTCTTATACTACATTATGATGTAAAAATGCCTCATTTTTAATACTTTGCATTCACTGAGTTTTTTCTTTGTGATCACTGTCATACATCCTAACATTTTCATATGGCTGTAAATTATATATTCTCTATTTATAGGACTGTTGTTAGGTGCCATCGAGTTGAGTCCAACTCATAGCAACTCTATGTACCACAGAATGAAACACTACCTGACACTGTGCCATACTTGGCGTTACTGTCGGTGTTTCTCTGCTATTCGTAAGGCTTCAATGACTGACTATTTTGGCAGTGGGCTCCTGCTTCCCTCTCCCAGGGCTACAGCACCCAGTATCTCCAGATGGTGTCCCATCCAAGTACTAACCAGGCTAGACCCTGCTTTGATTCTGGGCTCTAATAAGTTTGGATGCCAGGGTGGTATGGCTGTGGATTTATAGGATTATGTGTACACATATTGCCAATTAAACTTTATTATCCATATTATTTTCTTTTTTGTATATTTCCTCTATATTTTGTTTTTATTTTAGTTATTATGTGCATTTAAAAATTACTATAAATGATTTTTTTCAAATTTGTTTCTGGTATAATAAATGCATAATAGATATCTTTTAAAAAGCAATTTTATTCAATCCACTTATTTCTAAAAAGAAACAATTCATTCTCATATGTCTGCTGGAAATGTAATAGTAGAAAACAAAGCTCATGCAACAATTGTTGGTAAAGTTTGGAAAGAAATGGTAGGTTGTAACTGATACCATAAGCATTAAAATATGAATTGGTTCAAGTTTGCAGAAAAGAAAATATTTTGAAATAATTATAAAAATATTCAAAATGGAATAATGCTTAATTCTCAAGTGCAAATAATCAAAATTGTATATTTTTAGAATTTATTAACAAAATTTCAGATTAAAATGTGAAAGTTAAATGTATAAATTACTTTCTAGACATATTTCTATAATTCAGTTGTTTAGTTGAAAGTTGCCTATAGCCGTAGCCCTGTGGCATCCAATTCTGTCAGATCTTGGAAGCTAAGCATGGCCGGTCCTGGTTAGTACTTGGATGGGAGACAGTCTGGGAACACCAGGTGCTGTAGGCTTTGGAGATGGGCCCATCAATCCACTCCCCAAAATCAATCCACCATTGAAAACCCTATGAGGAGCAAAGAAGCACTGTAAGTAGTGTTTCGCCTTTTGTAGGTAGCATTACTATGAGTCAGATACCAACTCTACGGCACCTAACAACAACAACAACTTGAAAGTTATGTCAAATATTTGCTGTGAATTTATTTTCTTCTGATATGGAAGGATTATTAGCAATTTTCAAAAACTTTTGGGTGATATTTGTACAGTGAACATTTTAAAGATGAAAGATGAATATTGAAAATACCAATATGTCTATTCTATGGACTTATGTAGTAGGGATATAACAGTTTGAATTCCAACTCCAAGCCAAAGTACCTTTTGTTGTCTTTTCCTTCTTCCTAGTAATGTCTTCTTGATCTCAACTAGTGGCATTAAAGTTTTTTGTTAGAGATTTATTCCATTGTGGCACAAAGTAAAAGCCTGATTATTTGGTTATAACTTGATGCTGACCAAATGTTCTTTTGGAAGGTGAATCACACATCTGCCAACTAAATTCTATCCATACATCGAATTAGATGTTAGAACTGTTGCTTTCCATTGTGTTCTGTAAAGTATTGAATGATAATTTGTCTTGATTATACAAAAATATTTTTTAAATGAAGAATATATTTGGCTTAATCTGTAATGGATTTGTAGTATGTTATGGTGCTAATTATGAGGAATGTTACAGTTTTTTTTAAAAAATAAACAGCAAATGTTTTTCTCACTTCTTCCTGGGCACACAAGAAATTACACATTCCAACACTGTGAAGTTAGGTGGGGGGGGTCCATGTAATTAATTCTAGCAAATCAGATATCTGCTTAAGTGATACATACTACTGCCAGGTTAATGAAGTTAAATTCCCCTTAGTGATTATCTACTGTGTTTCTTTCCTTGCCTATGATAATTATGGATACTATATGTTGAGATGTCAGAGTCACAGGACTGAAATGTCCTGGATTCCTGAGTCACTACATGGAAGACAGAGGTCCTCGGAAGTGGTCTGCACACATCCAGACTTAATGTGGATGAAGAATAAGCTTCTGTTTTATTAAACTACTGAGACTTTTGGGGTACTCATTATTGTGACATGTTCACTTTTAACTAACATGCCAATAAATCTGCCAATTTTAGACTTTTATCTACCAGTTGAGAAATTATAAATAATGTTTATACTTATAATTATTCAGATACTATTTTGATTTGGCTTACTCTAAAATTATTTCTGTATATACATGCAATTAGTTAATAATTTTCTCTTCATGTACATTTTTATATTTATTTAAAATATGGATTATACTTAATGTCCTATATCTGTATCACCCTGGCATCTGATCTCAGATTTTGGAAGCGAAGCATCGTGGTGCCTGGTTAGTACTTGGATGGGAGATCACCTGGTAATACTAGGTGTTATGGGCTTGGGAGAAGGACCTGGTAGCCCACTCCCCAAAAAGAATCAACCATTGAAAACCCTAAAATAGCAGAGAAGTACTGACATAGTGCCCTGCATTGCATAATAAGAATGTTTCTCTGTTGTACATGCGGTCACTATTAGTTGGACCCAACTTGACAACCCCTAACAATAACAAAAATTATATTTAACGTTTTTACTCATTTCACTAGTTTCAAATATGTAAGTGTATGATGGGAATTATACTTGACCCAGAAATGTTGAGCCTGTCCACTTTATTTGTAACACTTGTCCTAGGACATGATTGATTACGTGAAATGTGCACCACCCGTTGAATTTTGTTGTTATATTTTGTACTTGTCACATAGAATACTTAACATGAAATATTTATGTCTCCTGAGGAGACTTAAATATGCTTTTCAGCATTTGAAGTAGACAATGGTGGTAGTAAATATTTATTAATTGTAAAGCATGACACCAGAATTTATGAGACGGACTGTGTGCATATGGAATTTCCATACTGAATGCCAATGTACACAATGATGTATAATGGATAATAAGGCTGACATCTCTGAAAATGACTGAATTCTTTTGAGATAAAAGTTCTATAAATATATAGAAGGACAGTTCTTAGCCTTTTTCACTTCTTCTGGTTTTATTTTGCTTTTCTCAAAATTTAGGGGGAAATAGAGAAGTAAAACATTTTTATCCACAGTGTTTTCTTTGCTTATACCTATGAAAATATTCATTCATATGTTTAATAAGTATTTGTTGGGAAACTACTATGCTCTTGATATTGATGCAGAATATATCAAAGACAGACAGTATTCCTCCTCTCATGGCACTTATATATTTCTGGAGGGAGTCCATTAGCAGGATTAATACATGTAATAATTTCATAGAGTAGCATGATGTTGATGTGATATGGACAATGGTTGAAGAAGATTTCTTATGGGAAGTGATATTTGATTTGATATTTGAGTGATGAGATGTAATATCTATAAAGATCACATATGTGTTTATTTTGTAGTCTATGAAGAAACAATGCAGTAGCTATTAGCTGATATTTTTGGTTTAAATCCTCTATGTGAAGATAATGCTTTATGTTAACTGTATCTTTCCTTTAAAGGTTAAGAGGTGGACAATGTACTCCAGTGGCTATCCCTTTTACTAATTTCCAATCATATTATTCAATTATTTATTTATTTATTTATTTATGGCATTTTGGGGTTGAACTGAGGGCCTCGCACATACTTTTTAAGTGCTCTAACACTGGACTGACCCCTAGGTCCTTTTTATTTTTTATTTGAGTCAGGATCTTGCTAAGTTATGAGGTCTGCCTCTGACCTCAAACTCATGATCCTCCTTCCTCCTTCTCCCTAGGTGCTGGGATTAGAGACGTGTGCTACCATGCATGGCCAAATTTCCAATTTTAGATAAAAGAAAAATCTATGGATGAGAACCATTTCTATTTCAGGTAGTAGTCATCATCTTACAGTAAATATTTTATTGGATCAACCTAAACTTTATTTGGTTTTTGTTCAGTGGCTAATTTTGGGGGGGGGGGCAGTGGGTTAGCCATGTCCTTCTCCCTAGCCTTAGTTTGGAATCTCATCTTAAACCTATCCACCATGAGTATCTGTACTGGTATCTGTAGTACTGGTGGCATAGCTTTCAGCATCATGGCAACAAGCAAGACCCCACAGTATGGCAAATTGACAGACATGTGAGGCTCTTGAAAATACTACCTATAGCATAGAAACACTGTAAGATATAGTGCCAGAAAATGAGCCTCCCAAAGTTGGAAGGCACTCAAAAGATGACTGGGAAAGAGTTGACTCCTCAAATTAGAGTCGACCTTAATGATGGGAATGGAGTAAAGCCCCAGTAACCCCCTTTTGCTCATGTGGCATAATTCACAATGAGAAGGAAAAAACTTTAAACATCCATTAATAATTGGAATGTGGAATGTAAATAGTAGGAATATAGGAAAATTAGAAATCATCAAAAGGGAAATGGAACACATAAACGTCAACATTCTAGATATCAGTGAGCTAAAATGGATGGGCATAGGCTATTTTGAGTCAGATAATTATAGGATGTACTATGCTGGGAATGACAACATAAAGAGAAATGGGGTTGCATCCATCATCCAAAAGACATCTCAAGATCTTCCCTGAAGTACAATGCTGTCAGTGATAGAATAATATCCATATGCCTAAAAAGAAGGCCAGTTAACATGAATATTATTCAAATTTACCCACCTATCACTAACGCCACAAATGAAGAATAGATTATTACCAGCTACCCCAATCTGAAATAGATCTAATGTGCAATCAGGATGCAATGATAATTACTGGTGACTGGAGTGCAAAAGATGCAAACAAAGAAGACTCTGTAGTTGGAAAATATAGCCTTGGTGACACAAAATGCGGGGGATCACATGATATAAGTTTGTAGGATCAATGACCTTTTCATTGCAAATACATTTTTTAGCAACATATACAACAACTATACACATTGAATTTACCAGATGGAACATACAAGAACCAAATTGACTATATTTTTGGAAAGAGTGGATGGAGAAGCTCAATTATCAAAGGTCAGAACAAGACAGGTGCCAATTGTGGATCAGACCATTACTGCTCATACCCAGGTTCAAACTGAAACTGAAGAAAATTAGTGTATAAGAGCCAAGTTATGACCTTGAGTATATCTTACTTCAGTTCAGAGGCCAACTCAAAAACAGGTTTGATATGGGAAACATTAATGATTGAAGAGCAGATGGGTAGTGTCATGACATAGAAAACATCATTCATGAGGAAAACAAAAGGTTATTAAAAAGACTAGAGAAAAGAAGAGTCCAAATTGCATATCAGAAGAGACTCTGAAAGTTTTTCTTGCATGTTAAGCAGGTAAAGTAAAATGAAGAAACTGAAACATTAAATAGAAGATTTCAAAATTCCACTCCAGATGACAAAAACAGGTATTATAATGTCTTGTACAAAGAGCTGGAGATAGAAAACTAAAACTAAAAGGGAAAAACATGCTCTGTTTCAAACTTAAGGAACTGAAAAAGAAATTCAAGCCTGAAGTGGCAATAGTGAAGAATTTTACAGGGAAAATATTAAACGACAAAGAAAACACCCAAAGAAGATGGAAGGACTACAAAGTCATCATACCAAAAAGAATTGGTGGATGACCAGCAATTTCATGAGGAACATTGTCTTCCAAATGATTGCCCACATCCACTGGCTTTATTCCAAATGGCAATCTTATTGCCATTACTAACCTTTATATTCACGTATCTGAGATTTTGTACTGGCTTTTCTTTCTCTTAGAATGAAACCATCAGAACCCCATAGTCCTTAGAAGCCTTGTGTGGTAGCTTCACCTGCCCACCTTCCTTGATCTCTCCACTCTTGTTGTTGTTAGGCGCGGAGAAGTATAGCGACCCTAAGTACAACAGGCAAAACACTTTTGCCAGTGCTTCTCTGCTGTTCATAGGGTTTTCAATGGCAGATTGATTTTTGCGAGTGGGTTGCCAGGTCCCTCTCCCAAGCACCTGGTGTTCCCAGGGTCTCCCATCCAAGTACTAATCAGGACCGAACCTGCTTAGCATCCAAGATCTGCCGGGATCAGATGCTGCAGGGCTAAGGCTGCAGACTCTCTCCACTCTAGAACACAGGAATTGGATAAGGTTCTTATATGTGGCATGTTCCATCCTGCTATAATTCTCTGCATATGCTATTCCATCTGAAATGTACTTAACTAAACTCATGCCCTAATAATTTCTTTCTAGTTCTCAAATTCTGAATTATTTTAAACAAATAAATATATATAGAAACCATAGCAAATATCATTAACAACATTGTGTATGAAATTAAATATTTTGTTAGGTTAATTCAGAATTTTTAATAATATCCCATGGATTATGAAACACTGTGATTCCCTTCGCTGTTATTTAATTGTTTTTTTCTCCTGAGTCAAAATCAACCATCATTTTCAATCTAGCACATTCCCCTCAGTGATTTTATACTAAGGCTTCCACTACCTATATAGTTATAATCTAGCTGACTTTTGAAAATGAGAATTTCAGAAGAAGTGTATAGAGCAAAGAATAGCCTATTTATCTGAAACTTTTTCTTCAGATATTTCCATTAACAAATAGAGTTTGGACAGAGAGTGATATAAAAATGTGCCCAAGTCCATTATTTTTTGGTTTGAATAGCAAAAGTTTGTATAGTTAGAGATCTCCAAATGTCAATATATGCATGCTATAAAATTGTTATGTCATAAAATTTCTGCTTTTTTTGTAATACTGTGTTTTTTTGTGGACTTGTCTATGTTAAGTTACTTTATTCATTTTCATTGCTACACATTATTGTGTGATTATGGCACAGTTTAATAATGTATGCCCTCATCTGTGTTTATTAGATTTTAAGCTGCAACAAATATTCTTCTATATTTTACATACGCTCACGTGGAAGAATTTTCCTACATTTTATACTTTGAAGCCAGTTCTGGAAAGAGGGCTTGAACATTCCTTTACAAGATGTTGTCAAATTGCTCTCTAATACAATGTTAACAATTCATCCTTCACGCATATTGGGAATTCCTGTTTCTCTACTTGCTTCCTTAAACTTGTTCAGTTAACATATGCTCTATGTTTGCATTTGTATTTCCCTCATCACTAACTAATGAAGTTGAATATTTTAAATTTTTTAATGATTGATTTTCTTTTTTGTGAAGAAGCCATTCAATTATTTTACCCAAAGTTATATGAGACCATTTATCTTCATCTCTTCATCTTACTAATTTGTAGGCAGTGTTTTACATCTAGATATCAAAACATTGATCATCACTCAGTATACTACTTTAGAAACCATCTGACTTCCTCCATATGTTTCCTAGCACTGGATACTTATGTTTGCCACCGATTCTTAATTCTTTTCTTCTTTTATTTTCTGTTTTTATAATACTTGCGGGGAGAGTGAGTTGAACACAGAACCTCACACCTTCTAGGAAAGAGCTTTAGGACTTACTTTTAGCCTCTTTTCTATGTTTTTCTTTTGAGACAGGATCTCACTAAGTTGCACAGGCTGTCGCTGACCATGAACCTTGCTGTCTTCCTGGCTCCGTCGCACATGTTTCTGGAATTATAGGTGTGTGCCACAGCATGAGGCCACCTTTGTTGTCATGATTACTTTATTAAAGGCTGTCTCTTCCATTATATGCTATAGGATCATGTTTGTTCTACCTATCTTCTTATTTCCTATAGAAGACCTTAGGTTCAGTGCATCACATATGGGAAATATCTAGCTAGTACTTTTTTTTTTTTGAGTGACTATATGAAGGAAAAATGAGTGGGTTAGTTGTATCATTTTCTTTCTTTCCCTCTTTCTTTCTTTCTTCCTTCCTTCCTTTCTTTCTCTCTTTTCCTTTCATTCATTTCTTTCAAAGTTTTCTTCTAAGTTCATTCTTTCTTTCCTTCCTTCCTTCCCTCCCTCCCTTCCTTCCTTCCTCCCTCTCTTCCTTCCTTCCTTTCTTCTTTCTTTATTTCTTTTTTCTCTTTTTCTCTTTCTCTTTTTTCTTTCATTCATTCTTTCAAAGTTCTTTCTTCCTGAGTTCATTCTTTCCTTTCTTCCTTCCCTCCGTCCCTTCCTTCATTCTTCCTTCCTTCCTCCCTCCCTCTCTGCCTTCCTTCCATTCCTTTTTCCTTCCTTTTCTTTCTTTCCTTCCTTCCTTCCTACCTTCCTTCCTACCTTCCTCTCTCTCTCTCTCTCTCTCTCTCTCTCTCTTTCTTTCTGTCCTTTCTTCTTTCTTTCTTCATTTACAGTACCAGTAGTGCAGAACTCAGCACTTTTTGCATAATTTGAAAGTACTGTGTACTATGGAGCTCCTCCCACAGCCCCTTTTCCATTTTTTATATTTTGAGACAGGATCTCACTAAATTACACATACGCCTATGCCTTGAGCTTGTGATCCTCCTGCCTTGCCTCTGAGTCGCTGGGATTACAGGGTGCACCACCATGCCTGGCAGTTGTATCAGTTTTTGAAGGAAGTTATTCATGCTTGGATCCTCAGAGCGTAAAACAGATTAAAGAAAGTCTCTCTTCAGATATAACCATTCACTTTATATTCTATACAAATGAAATAAGGATAGCAGTCTTTAAATGACTCAAAATGATTATCATTTTGAGACCTAAACTATGTTTTCACTAGCTCCAGTCTGCTGATCATAATAATATTCTTCAAATACATGAAATAAAGAATTGCCTAAAAAGGAGAAAAGTGAATGTTGCCCTTCATTTTAAGTGTCTTTTCATGGTAAAATACTGTGGAGCATTTATGCAAATCTGCATGAGTAACAAACAGAATTGTTCTGATGAAAACCACTAAAAAGAAGCTTGATGAATTAATTGTAAATAAACTACAGCTCTTTAAAATGCAATGGTTCTTAACTGGTTGGTTGCAGTTTGATGAACTATAAAGAAAAGAGTTTAATTTTATACTGGCATAGTAACTAAAGTTTTAACAACCCTTTTTCTAATTTGGATTACATAGGAAGAAGAACACATTAACAGCTGTCAAAATGATTGTTTGATTTTTTTTCATCTGTAGGCTTTTCAAAGAAGAAGAAACTTTAAGCTTAGAAATTGTCCTTTTTCTAATTAAATTTTCTTTTAGTAGCACATCACTGCTAAATATTTAACATAGATTATATTGATGAGCACAGCTATGTTTCCTGGATCATTTACATATATTTTTCTTTTTGTTCTATTTCTTTATACAATACTTAGGATATTTGGAAAGGCAAGGCCAGGGAAAATAGCTAATGAACAATTAACTCCCACTTTCCACACATACCCACTAGAATCATATGCTATAGAGTACTTTTGAATGGTTGATGGCACTTTAAGGAAAAGTTTCATGAGAAATTCATACTGCTTCAGCTAGGTTGACATAATTTATAGGACCCAAATTGCAATGAAAATATGAGTCTTTTGTTCAAAATTTATTACTATTTTCCTGAGATATGATGACAGAGAATAATGTGGGGCCAATTTGAGCCCAGAAATTGTTCATTCATAAAGTTGGGGTTTCTGCATTTGCTCTTGAAATTCCAGTACTGGTTTGTAGGGTTGGCTTGTCTTCCTTTATCATGTGTGGGTGCTAATGAAGTACAGATGAGTTAGTTTTAGTAAAACACTAAAATATAGACCTTAACTACAGGTAATATACTCAATCCTGAACACATGTTAGATATTTCTGTGTAGAAGTAATGGTGATTATCATTGTCTTTTTTTCTAAACAATTAACCATATAAAATTAATTATAAATTTATTTCAATTATAAAACTATAAATATATTTCCATTCCCTGTTTGTAAAAATTTTTAGTGTGAAATCTAAAATGGTGACATCATCCTGATTACAAAAGAGTTTTATGTGAAAACATACGATGCAGATACTATTGGCAGCTGATCTCGGTTATCTATATACTGGTTTTATTTATTTGCTTATTTTTTTATTAGTAAGTTTTTTAGTTAGTGCACAACTTAATATGTTTAATTATGACATTTTAATGCACGCATATCACTGTACATTGCTCATGTTCACCCCTCCTCTTTCCCTGTCATGAACCCCCTTATCCCCTTCCTTCAAATCCATGGTCCTCTTTCTGCTTGCAGGTCTTGTTTTTGTGTGTGTGTGCATGCGTACACATACACACACACACACACACACATATATACATATACATATGTGTATATATATATACACATACATATTTATACATATATATATATATATGTGTATATATATACACACATGGGCTGGGATTTAGCTCAGTTGGTAGAGCACTGTGCTGCAGTCTCTGAGATCCCGAGTTCAATTCCCAGCACCGCAAAAATGGGAGAAGGACCTGGCAATCCACTCCCAAGGCAATCCTGAAAGAGTCAGCCATTGAAAATCCTATGAGGGTCACTATGAGTTGGATACCGACTTGACAGCACCTAACAACAACAATAATGACACACACACACACACACACACACACACACGTGTGTATATCCAGATTCTGCCTGTCAGAGCAAAATGTGATATTCCATTTCCTTCCCTGTTACCCTTTCTTACTCTGCCCTCCTCCACTCTTTAGTTCCTTTTCTCCTCCTATGTAGCCGCCTTCTACTTTCATGACCTATATATTAAAATATTGAATATATATTGAAATCTACCATCCACATATGAGAGAAAGCATGCTTTAATTAATTTATTTTTTGCCTTTCCGGGCTTTGGTTATTTCACTTAAAATAATGATCCATCCATTTTCATGCAAATGCAATAATTTCATCCTTCTTTATGGCTGAATAAAACTCCATTCTGGGTGTGTGTGTGTATCCACCACATTTTCTTGATAGTTTCAAACTATTTTCATTTTGACTTGCGTGACATCCCCATATCACATACAATTTCAATATGACCTGCTAGTTTTTCTTTGACTCTTATGTACATAGAAATTTTATTTCCTTCTTTTCCCTCCAAAAAGATAGAAAGGTATTTGAGAACTGAATTTCCTACCTGTTGAAATATTTTGTAAAGTGCCGAGACACATGTAGATGCTCAAAAATGGCTCTCTCTTTTGTGAGGGACTGAAGTCACTTTAAAAAGCAGAATATAGCCAGGTGATGTGGCGCACACTTGTATCCCAGAGACTCAGAAGGCTGAGGCAGGTGGGTCATGAATTCAAGGCCAGAGGTGGTTCATGCAACTTACCCAGGCCCTGTTTCAAAAATAAAAACATGGGGAGGGTGGGGGAGCACTTCAGTGATAGAGGGCTTTTCTGGAACATGGGAGGCCTTAGATTCAACACTCAATGGGGAAAAAAATTCAGATAATAGAACTGCGGTCTTTTAGGCCTGATTTATGTTTTACATAGACAGGAAAAGTTTAATCGAGTAGTAGTAAGCATGCAAGAAGATTCTAAGGAAAGGGCAATAGTTGACATCCGAAGGAAGAATGCATCATGAATCCCAATTCACCAGTTTTTCCACAATGAGATCCTTCTTAGCAGGGAAGTGAATTTAGCTCTAGGAGGGGAAAGCAAGGAAGACAAGGCAGGGCTCACCCATGTCAGGGGACTTTGTCTATGGCAGGGCTTCTGTTCCAGCAGGAAAACTGACACAGAAGCACAATTGGAAGAACTGCTATTGACGAGGCAAAGTGATAGAAAATGTGAGGACAAATAATGCTAAATGGAATCATCAGGGGGAAAATAGAGCACTAGGAACAGTGAATGTCAAGATCAAGAAAGTTTGCCCCACATTTTCAGAGCATTTGGAGGCACAGTGGTCACAGGGAAGAAATGGAAAGATACAGAACATACTCAGCCTTGTCTTTAGGTGCTTTGGATCTAATAGATAAGAGTATCTATTGTAAGACTCTAATGTAAGACTCATTGTAATAGGATAATGACAAGGCTTAGAACTATACACAGCCTTGATGAAGCAAGATAGAAGGGACCAACACAGCCTGAGTTCTCAAGAGAGAGGATTGTAACCTGAGTCTTGAGGAATGATCAGCAAAGAGTCACAGTATGAGGGGAAGTAGATGGAATGGCCTGAGTGGTGTCACAGAGGTATGAATCGGCATACTGTGTCATAGAACTGTAAGTGGGCCAGTTTTCACTGGAGTTTCACTTTCAGGGAAAGAATGGAAGGAAATGAAATTGGAGAAATTCCCAGGCCAACTCACACAAGTTTTTGGATGTTGAGCTATGAGGCTTTGACTCCTGATATTTGAAAAATTATTTTCAAAAGACCAGTAAGGCAAAGTTGCCTTTTGGATTTAACCATAGTTAAAGTGAAGAGATTAGAGTGGGGTAATCTGTGGCAAAGAGAGCAGTCAGGAGGCTATAGCCATAACTTGGTGAGAGTAAGATGATGTCCTGGACAAGGGAGTCATGGTGGGATTGAAGAGGAAGGGGCATGTGTGGAAGGGATTTAGGATGTAAAGGTATTACTAAATGCATTGGTTTACTGATAAAATTGAGAGGAAAGGAAATAAATGTGTCTAAGTAGCATTAGGCCTGCAGCTGTAACACTGTGGTGTCCCATCCTGTCTGATCAGAAGCTAATCAGGGTCAGTCCTGGTTAGTACTTTGATGGGAGACTACCTGAGAAAACCAGGTGCTATAGGCTTGGGAGAAGGACCTGGCAACCCACTCCCCAAACACATAGTGAAAACACTATGAATAGCAGAGAATCACACTTACAATATTGTTTCGCCTGTTATACATTGGGTCACTATGAGGCAGACACCAACTGGACGGCACCTCACAACAATATGAAGTAGCGTTAAGAAAGGCAGAGCTAAATATACTCGTTGGGAAGTATACAAATAAATTTTAATGGCATGCAGCATGTTTTTAAAGAAAGGCTGTTTGGTTACAATAAAAACAGTCAAAACTTCCCCGGGATTTACAGTATGTTTAATTATCACTCATGGTTAATAACCCATATGGGTGGTGAGGATCTATGCTCCACAGAAGCACTCAGGGACTCAGGGTGGCACAGAAGCTACCGTGTTTTACCTGCAGTAACTGAGACACATCCTAGCAAGAGGTGGGGACAGTCTTAGGAACTGTCCATGGATATTGCTTGCCTCAGCCAAGTATCACACATTTCTTCTGTTCACACTTCTTTTGTAAGAACTAGTCATGTGTCCCCATTTAAGTAACAAAATATACATAATCCTGATAAATGAAGTCATTATGTCTGAGGGGATAGGAGAACAAAGTGTTGATAAAAGCTAGTGAATTACACCCCCATGTGACTGTAGGCTTATTGTGCTGTGGGGACTTGCATGTTGCTATGATTCTGGAAGCTATGCCACTGGTATTACAGATACCAGTAGGGTCACCTATGACAGACATGTTTCAGCTGAGCTTCCAGACTAAGACAGACTAGGGAGAAGGACATGGATAATCAACTCCTGAAACAATTAGTCATTGAAATCCCCCTGAATAGCAGAGAAACACTGTTAGATATAGTGCCAGAAAATGAGAGCCCCCCAGGGTTGGAAGGCATTTAAAAGATGCCTGGGGATAAGTTGCCTCCTCAAAGTAGAGTCAACTATAATGATGGGAATAGAGTAAAACCTCAAGGACCTCCATTTACTTATGTGGCAGGACTCAAAATGAGAAGGAATAAATTTTTTTTTTCAGTACTGGGGATTGAACCCAGGGCCTCATGCTTGCATTCTTGGCAAGTGCTGTACCACTGAGCTGTACCCCCAGCCCATTTTTTTTACTTTATGAGGCAGGGTCTCACTAAATTATGCAGACTGCCTCTGGTCTTGAGCTTTCAATCCTCCTGCCTCTGCCTCCCAAGCTGCTGGGATTACAGGCATGTGACACTGTGCCCAGCTCAAGAAGGAATAACTTTAAGCATGTATTAATAATTGGAAGATGGAATGTAGAGAGTATGAATCCAGAAAAACAGAAAATCATAAAAAGGGAAATGGAGGGCATAAATATCAACATTTTATGCATCAGTGAGCTAAAATGGACTGGCATGCAAAATCATATTGTCTACTATGCCAGGAATGACAGATTAAAGAGAAATGAGCCTGCATTCATCATCAAAAAAGACATTTTAAGATCTTTCCTGAAGTACAATGCTTTTCAATGAGAGAATAATATCCATACACCTACAAGGTGGTCAGTTAATATAACTATTATTCAGATTTATGTACCTACCACTAAGGCCAAAAATGAAGGTAGGGAAGATTTCTACCAGCTTCTTTAATCTAAATTAACTCAAACATGAAATCAAGACATACTGATAATTACTAGTGACTGGAATGCAAAAGACGGAAACAAAAAAGAAGACTTAGTAGTTGGAAAATAAGGCCTTGGTGACAGAAACAATGATGGAGATCACATGACAGAATTTGGTCAGATCAATGAACTTTTCATTGCAAATATATTTTTTCACCAACATAAACAGTGTCTACATATATGGAATTTACCATATGGAACATATAGGAACCTCACTGACTACATTTGTGGAAAAAGACAATGGAAAACTCAATATCAAATTTCAGAACCAGACCAGGTGGTGATTGTGGATCAAACCATCAACTACTTATATGCAGGTACAAAATGAAACTGAAGAAAATTAGAAAAAGTATACAAGAACCAATGTATGAATTGACTATATCCCACTTGAGTTCAGAGACCACCTCAAGATCAGATTTGATGCATTAAGACATGAATGATCAAAGACCAACTGAGTTGTGGCATGAAACAAAAAGACTTCATTCATGAGGAAAGCAAAAGGCTATTTAAAAGATAAGAAAAAAGAAAACACCAAATTACATGTCAAAGAGATTGAAACTTGCCCTTGAATGTTGAGCAGCTAAAGTAAAGTAAACATGATGAAGTTAGAGAACCAAAGAAAAGATTTCAAAGTAAGTTTGAGAAGACTACATCAAATATAATAATGACATGTGCAAAGGGATGGAGATAGAAAACCAAAAGAGAAGAACAAGAACATGACCTGTTTTTCTCAAGCTTAAAGACTGGCAAAAAAATAAAAAAATAAATAATAATAATAAAAAGAATAATAATAATCAAATAAATAAAATAAAATCTTGTGTGACAATGCTGAATGATTCCATAGGGAAAATATTTTAAAATGCAGGAAACATCAGAAGATGGAAGGAATAAATAGAATCATTATACCAAAAGGAATTGGTAGATGACCATTTCAAGGTAGTGCATATGATTCAGAACCAATGGTAATGAAAGAAGTGGAAGCTGCCTTAAAGGAACTGGTGAAACACAAGGCTTCTGAAATTGATGGAATACCAGCTGAGATGTTTCAACAAATAGATGCAGCACTGGAAGTCCTCTGTTGTTTATGTCACAAGCTTTGGAATACACACACCTGGAAACCTGGAAGAGATCCATATCTGGGTCTATTCCCAAGAAAGGGGGTCCGACCAAATGCTGAAATTATTGAACAATATCATTAATATATCATGCAGGTAAAGTTATTAGGTTGTTGTTGTTGTTGGGTGCCATCAAGTCGGTATCCGACTCATAGGGACCCTCATAGGGTTTTCAATGGCTGACTATTTTGGGATTGCCTTGGGAGTGGATTGCCAGGCCCTTCTCCCATTTTTGCGGTGCTGGGAATTGAACTCAGGATCTCAGAGACTGCAGCGCAGCATCTACCAACTGAGCTAAATCCCAGCCCCAAAGTTATTATAAAGATCATTAAAAAATGACTGGAGCAGTATATTGATAGAAAACTCAGAAAATCAAGCCATATTCAGAACAGGACATGGAACCAGAGACATCATTGCTGATGTCAGATGAATATTAACTGAAAGCAGAGGATATCAAATAGTTGTCTATGTCTTATTGACTATGCAAAGGCATTGGACTGTGTGGGTCATAACAAATTATGGATAACTTTGCAATAAATGGGAATACCAGAACATTTAATTGTACTCAAGAGGCATCTGTACATGAGTAGGAGGCAGTCATTTGAACAGGAAAAGGAAACACTGCTGGGTTTAAAGTCAGGAAAGGTGTGCATCAGTGGTATATCCTTTCTCCATACCTCTTCAGTCTCTATGATGACCAAATAATCCAAGAAGCTGGACTTTATGAAGAAGACTGCCACATCATGATTGGAAGAATACTCATTAACAACCTGCACTATGCAGATGACACAACTCTGCTTACTGAAAGTGAAGAGGATTGGAAACATTTACTGATGAAGATCAAACAACATAGACTTTGGTATGGATTGCACCTCAACATCAAGAAAACAAAAATCCTTGTAACTGAATCATTAACAACCTCGTGATAAATGGAGAATAGATTGAGTTTGTCCAAGATTTTCCTTTACTTGATTCTACCATCAACACCCACTGAAGCAACAGTAATCAAAAGATACATTGCATTGGGACAAGCTATTGCCAAAGACCACTTTAAATTGTTGAAAATAAAGATATCATACTGAAGATGAAGATGAGCCTGACTCATGCCACGGTATTTTCAGTTGCATCATATGCTTGTGAAAGGTGGACCTTGAATAAGGGGTACAAGAAAAGAGTTGCTGCTTTTGAATTTTGGTGCTGGAGACAAGTATTGAATATACCATGCACTGCCAAAGGAACCAATAGATTTATCCTAGAAAAGTGCAACCAAAGTGTTCCTTCAAATCAAAGATCTCTAAACTATGTCTGATGTATTTTGGACATGTTATCAGGAGAGACCAATTCCTTGTGGAGGACATCATGTTTCGGAGAGTGTCTGGTCAACAACAAAAAAAGGAAGACCCTTAACTACATGGAATTATATAATATCTTCAACAATGGGTTTAACATAAAAAAGATCATGTGCCTGGCACAGAGTTGGGGAGTGTTTTGATCTGTTGTACATAGGCATGCTATGAATTGTACCCAACTCAATGGCACTCAACAAGACCAACAATGAATTGCAATGAAACCTTAAATAATGAAACCTGATGTTTTTTGCAGTTATGTAGTGTAAGACTGGGTAACCTTAGCCATAGGGATATGTCCAGAACACTCATTTTGTGATAACTTGCTCTATGCCAGACCCTGTCCTAAGTTTCCATAAATTTAAAGTGTTCATTTGTTTAATCTTTACAACTATTCCCCAATATGGAAACTTTTAGTGATTTTTAGAATTTTAAACCTGGAAGAGAACTGGCTAAATGTTATTTCATTCAGCTAAGCAAATTACTGATGAACAATGAAATATATTAAATTATTAGAGTTCATTCAATGACTGTGTTCTCTCCTGTGGTTTGCTTGAGAAGACATGACTGGCTTGCAGTTTTTATAAAACATATAAATAGCAATTCCTACTTTGGATTGTTTATGACTTGTGTTCTAACAGTACTGAGAACCTAATGGTTTGGTGAGGTAAAAAAGGGAGCAAACATTCTCCTGTTGACCCCCTAAAATGATTATTGACATACTCTATGTCTTTGTAACTTATAATTGTACATGAAACTATTTGTTATACTGAATTTTGGCTATTGTGTATGGTTAGAGGGCAATATGTCATATTGCTGGACAATTCTCATGACCTACTATGCTCAGAATTCATTATTTGTTTAACCTACTAATGGTTATGTTGGAACTTTCTGCTTTAAAATTCAAGACATATTTGCAAAATTAAAACAAATTTTAATTACTGAAAGTCCATCAAAAGGTTAGGTATATTATTAAACTGGCATTTTGTATGACATACATTATCACTGACACAAGTAGAATTATTACAAAAGTTAGCTTACTTGTTGCTGAATTTAACAATAGTTTGCTAAAGTCTATGGTCAAGGATGAGATTTAATTCACTTAGCAATTTATAAAATAGATATATAATAACAAAGAAAGATAAATGGAAAGTTTAGGCAAAAATATCTTTTAAGATTATCAAAAAGTTTTTAGAAAAGCCTGAGTGAAAGTTAAAGAGTATTTCTGAAACGTTGGTATACACCTTTGAGGAATGTACTGGGGTTATTTAAAGATACAGGGCAAAGTACCCAGCAGTCATCCTCATTTTTCTGGAGAATATAATCAAGTGTTTAATGATTTACATAGTTATTTATATTAATATGAATTTGGATGAACTATAAGACACAATACAAAGTTTGCATGACTTGTCACAATAAAATAGGAATATGGAAGTAGGCCGCTTTTGTCTTCCTCAGATATGCATTGTTTGTTTGTCATCAAGGTTTTGAAGCCTGCCGCCACAGCGCCGTGGCATCCAATCCTGTCAGATCTTGGAAGCTAAGCAGGGTTGGGCCTAGTTAGTACTTGGATGGGAGACGGCCTGGGAACACCAGGTGCTTTAGGCTTGGGAGAAGGACCTGGCAACCCACTCACAAAAGTCAATCTGCCATTGAAAACCCTGTGACTAGCAGAGAAACACTGACAGTAGTGTTTCACCTGTTGGACATAGGGTCGCTGTGAGTCGAATACCAACTTGTTGGCACCTAAGAACAACAACAAGGTTTTTAAAGCAGTAAGCTCCAAGCACCAGATGAAGAGAGTTTGCAAAACCAAATACGAGAAATATATATGTGTGTGTGTATTTGTGTATATATCCATATACATATGTATACATACACACATGTACATAAGTGGCCTGCTTCCATGATTCCTATTTTATTATGAAAATCATACCAACTTTACTTTCTATCCCATAATATATCCCAAATTTATATTAATATAAAATAATGTGTATATATTTTTATATACATACACATATTATTTATACACATACATACATGAACACACACACATACATATAAAATTGTCTTATGTGATTATGGAGGCTAAGAAGCCCCAAGATTTGTGGTTGGCAAGCTGGATATCCAGGAGAACTCATGATATAAATTCCAGCCCAAGATCAGATCTGAAGGCAGGACGTGACTGATGTCCTTGTTTGGAGAAAGGTAGAGGGAGTGAATTTCCCCTTAATAAGTCTTTTGTCCTTTTCAGGCCTTCAACTGATTTTAATGAATTTCACCCACATTAGGGAGGGCAATGTGTTTAACTTCATATACTTAAGTATTAATCTCTTTCAGAAATACATTCACAGGCATACTCTGAATAGTGTTCAACCAAGTATCTTGGTACCTCATGGCCCAGAGAAATTGCCACATAAAAGGAACTATCATAAGATTGTGTTTTCATCTTGTATTTGAACTTCAGAGTAAATAAGCCTAGTTTCATATCAGCAGATAAAGAGGAAAAAAAGGCAACTATTAATCTTCTTTGAACATGAACTAGACAAAAATGTGTCTAAATGATGAGGCGTTATTTTCAGTTTCAGTGTTGGCAGAGGACCTACAGGCTTCCCATCTACATTAGAGGACAGAGGCTTCGCAGAGCCCTAGGCAACAATGCTCTTACAACACCTGTCATGGGGATGATTCTAGTCCTGCCCCCCTGACAGAATCTATGTCTTCCACTTGTCTTGGCATAAATTTGAATTGTATACTGAAACTGTGAAATAGAGAGACAGATTTGATAATCATTCTACTCAGTAAGTACAGCTGGGGCAGGTAATTAAACAGGTTTTCTCTTGCCTAGAGGCCTAAACCAATGTAGCTCTGAGTCTCGATCACACCACTGGATGGAGATAGGAAGCTAATATTAAACAGGACTTCTCTAGTCAGGCCTATGTCAGCGTTTCTCATCTTAGCAAATAGAAGTTATTAAAGGGGCCTATTCACACCATTAGAGACCTGTCAAATATTCAGTCTCAGGAGTGTTGGATTTTTAAGCTGAAAAATGAAAACACACCAGAATAATTGAAATATATTTTCACTATTGAGGTGGTAGCCATCTAATAAAATGTATTCGTTGTGAATCTTTGATATTGTAGTGATATGAATAACTACTCAAACATTAGGGAAGTGGTTTTTTAAGTTTTAAACATTTCTGGTTTTCTTAGCATTATGAAAATACAGTCTATTTTATAAGTACAATATGTTCATTTAGTATATTTAATGTGGGCCAATGAATCACTCAACATATCCTGAGTTTATAGCATATGAACAACAATGCACTGGATTCTTTGAAAAAATTTTAATTAAATCTATTTTAATTGATACCTAAGAACATAAAACCTGCAGCTGTAGCCCTGTGGCATCCGATTCCATCAGATCTCGGAAGCTAAGCAGGATCAGGCCTGGTTAGTACCTGGATGAGAGACTTCCTGGGAACACCAGAAGCTGTAGGCTTGGGAGAAGGACCTGGCAACACCCTCCCAAAATTCAATCCGCCATTGAAAACTCTATGAATAGCAGAGAAGCACTGACAATAGTGTTTCCCTTGTTGTACAGAGGGTCACTGTGAGTCGGATACTGACTTGACGGCACCTAACAACAACATCAACAAGAACATAAATGGTACACATTTGTGAGGTACCATGTGACACTTCAATACATATACACATTATGCAATGTTTAAATCAGGGTAAACATATCTGTCCTCTAAAACATTTATCACTACTCTATGTTAAAAACACTCTAGCTTTCTTCCAGTTTGTTGAACTAGATAAACCTTATTATTATAATTACCCTATTGTGCAATAATACACTAGAAATGTTTATGCTTATATGTTAGTATCCTTGGATCAACTTTCCCCCATCGCTCCTTTCCCTCCTTCTCTTCCCAGCATCTGATAATTAAAATTATATTTTCAATTTGTATGAGATGACCTTTTTTTAAGCTCCCACGTATGAATGAGATCACGCATTGCTTGTCTTCCTGAGCTTCACTTACCAGTATTTCACTTAATGCAATGATCTCTGGTTCCTTCATGCTGTCACAGATGACCTTATTGCATTCTTTGCTATGGCTGAATAAAATTCAATTGTGTATATTGTACCACATTTTATTTATCCATTCATCCACTGAGGGATGCATAGATTGTAACTGTTGTGAGTAGTACTACAATGAACATGGGAGTGCAAATAATCTTCCATTGACTGATTTCATTTTCATTGGACATATACTGGGAGTTCTGGATCATATGATAGTTGAACTTTTAATTTTTTTTTATTGTTTTTTGCAATACTGGGGAGTTCAACCTAGCGCCTAGTGCTTACATGCTTTGCAAGTGTTGGACCACTCAGCTGCACCCCAGCCCTTTTTTTTTTTTACTTTATTTGAGACAGGGTCTCACTAATTACACAGACCGCCTCTGGTCTCGAACTTATGATCCTCTTGCTTCTGCCTCTGGAGCCTCTGGGATTACAGGCGTGCATCACCAAGCCCGGTTTAATTTTTAATTTTTTGAGTAACCTCTATGTTGTTTTCCATAATTGCTGTATAATCTAAATTTCCAATAACCATATGCAAATCAAGTCTTCCCTTTTCTCCATATTCTCTCCAGTACTTGTTAAGCTTTAATCTTTTTGATAACTGCTATTCTTATCAGCCTGGAGCCATAGCCCCGTGGCATCAGATCCCATCAGATCTTGGAAGCTAATCAGGGTTGGGCCTGGTTAGTACTTGAATGGGAGACGGTGTGGGAATACTAGGTGCTGTAGGCTTGGGAGGCGGACCAGCAACCCACTCCCAAAAATCAACCCACCATTGAAAACCCCATGAACAGCAGGATAATGGGTCACTATGGGTCGGATACTGACTCAACAGCACCTAAAAACAACATTCTTATTAGAGAAAAAAGGTAAATCATTGTGTTTTTGATTTGCATTTCCCTGTGACTTTGAGGATTTTTTAATATACCTGTTGGCCTTTTGTTTGTCTCCTTTTGAGAAATATCCATTTAGGTTTATGATCAATTTTTTATAAAAGGTTATTTGATTTTTTGTTACTATGTTTTGGGGTTTCTTATATATTTCTGGATATTAATCCCTTGTCAGATGTATAGTTTGCAAATGTTTTATCCCATCCAGCAAATTATTTCTTCAGTTATTTCAAATTATTCTTCACTTCAAACTATTCTTCAAATTATTTCTTCAGTTCCTTTACTGTGCAGAGGCTTTTTAGTTTGGTATAATCCCATTTTTCTATTTATGCCTTTGTTTATTCTGCTTTCAGAGATTTCTCCAAAAAAATCCTTGCCCATTCCAATGTCCTAAAGCATTTCCTGTGTTGTTTCATCTTGTAGTTTCATAGTTTTAGGTACTTAAGTATTTAATCCATTTGATTTGATTCTTGTAAAGCATAAATGATAGGAATTTAGTATCATTCATTTTCATGTTGTTGTTGTTAGGTGCCCTGGAGTCTTGTCCCACTCATAGCAACCCCTATAGGGTTGTCAATGGCTAATTGTTTTGGGAGTGGAATGCCATATCCTTCTGTTTTTGCAGGTCTGGGAATTGATCCCGGGACCTCAGAGACTGCAGAGCAGTGCTCTACTAACTGAGCTAATCCCAGCCCTATCCGATTTCCCTAGCACTATTTATCAAAAAGAATGCCTTTTTCTACAAAGCGTGTTTTAAACACTTTTGTCAAAAGAAGTGTGGGTTTACTCCTCTGCTTTCTATTCTGTTCTATGGGTTCATATGTCTATATTTTGCCAATACCAAGCTGCTTAATTACAACAGCATTGCAATATATTTTGAAGTCAGGTAGTGAAAAGCCTTCTACTTTGTCCTTTTGTTCAAAATGGCTTTGGCTATTTGAGCTTTTTGTTCATTTGTTTTTTTGTAATTCCATATAAATTTCAGGATTTTTTTTAGTTCTTTGTTCTTTGTCTTCCTTTGAGAAATGTCCATTTAGGTTTATGATCAATTTTTTATAGAAGGTTATTTATAGAAGAATGTCCTTGATATTTTAAAACTAGGATTGCATTGAACCTAGAGATCATTTTGGGTAGTATAAACATTTAAACGATGTTGAAACTTTTAACCCATGAACATAGAATAACCTTTCATTATTTTTGCACCCCTTTCAATTTCTTTCATTAGTGATCTGTAATTTTCATCCTAGAGCACTTTTATCTTTTTGGTTAAATTTTTTTCCTAGATATTTTATTTTATTTGTACTTATTATAAATGATATTGCTTTCTTGACTTATATTTTAGATAACTGGATATTAGTGTATAGTATGATACTGTTTTTTGTGTGTTGATTTTGTATTCTACAATCTTACTGAACTTTTTAATTAATTTTAATAGGTTTTAGTGGAGTCTTGTGGGGGCATTCTATATATAAGATTATATCATCTGAAAATAGTGACAATTTGATTTCCTCTTATTTCTTTCCCTTGTATGATCATTCTAGATACAACCTCAAATATTTTATTGAATAGAAGTGTAAAGTGGGCACTCTTATGTGTTAAGTGTCTAAATCAAGATTAGAATACAATCTTTCTTCCTTCCCTTCCTTCCTTCCTTCCTTCCATCCTTCCTTCCTTTCTTCCATCCTTCCATTTTTTTTTTTTTTTGCAGTACTGGGGGCTTAACTCAGAACCTCATGTGTATTTTGCAAATGTTCTACCACTGAGCTGCACCCCCAGCCCCTTTTATATTTTTTGTCTTGTGATACAAAATAGATTTGATATCTTCACAAATGAATGGACCAGATTACTTGGACTGCTCTATCCTATGGTTCTACTCCCAGAAGAAAGGGGATTCACGACAATTTGAGGGTTGTATATGTTGAGGTGATAAGGAGTGGGGGTAGGCAGGGGAGTAATTTTTAGCAGCCTTTTCAGCAAATTTCCAGAATTAAGTGTGACTTTCCTTGTTTTGGGGAGAGTAGGGAGTGGTAGATGAATTAAAGACATTTGGTGATTTAAAGAAATAAGTGTTATATTTTTGACATTAAAACAAATCTAATGTCTTAAAGCCTGCAGAGGTACCATTATGGCATGGGATCCCATCAGATCTTGGAAGCTAAGCAGGGTTGGGCCTGGTCAGTGCTTGGATGGGAGACCACCTGGGAATACCAGGTGCTGTATCCCTGGGAGAAGGACATGGCAACCCACTCCCCCCAAAAAATCAGCCATTGATAACCCTATGAATAGCAGAGAAGCACTACCAATACTGTTTTTCTTGTTGTACATAGGGTCACTATGAGTTGGACACCCATTCGTCAGCACTTACAACACCGCCACCTTAAAATTATTTATTTTATGAATTGTTTTACAACAATATCTATACAAATTCTCCTAATCAATAAGAGCTCAAATTGGATAATTTATACTTGATATAGAACATTTGGCCAGGGGTGGAACATAGCAGTGTAATATGAAATATCTGTAATATAAACTAGATGGAGAACAATGCAGACATAAATAAGATTGAAACTGCTGATTGAAGACTTCAAAGTAGCATGAAGGGCAAGGTGCAGTACCCTGTGCCTGTAACCTCAGATACGCAAGAGACTAAAACAGGAGGACTGAGAGTCTGAGGCCAGCCTGGGTAACACAATGAGACTCTATCTTAAAAAGAAAAAGCAAAAAATAGAATCGAGGCACAATTCCAAAAATCCTATGACCTAGATTTAACAAAAAGCTGTTTCAGGTCTATTTATAAAATATTAAGGATCAAAAATTTTAATCTATTTTAAAACTTTATTTTATAGATTACATTTTCTTTCACATGGTGTAAACCTTATGAAATACATCAAATGTTAAGTTCCAGAAGAAAAAGTCTTTCCCAATCTCTGCTCTCCATTCATCCAAGTCTCACTTCTGCCTCACAGAGGGCCATGTTGACAGTTTATTTATATCTAAACAAGAAAATGTGAATATATACTCTTGTTTTAGTATTTCATAAAAATGTAGTATACTCTAAGTGCTAGTCTAGATTCTGATGTTTTCCCCTAATAATAAATCTCTTCCTATCCACATCTGAAGTTCTTTTTCAAATTTTATACTTAAGTGTTTGTTGTTAGGCATTGTTGAGTTGGATCCAACTCATAACCATTCTATATAAAAAAGAATGAAATACTCCCTGATACTGTGGAATGCCCAGCACTATTAGCAGTGCTTCTCTGCTATTCATAGGGTTTTCAATGGCAGATTGTTTTGGGAGAGGATTACCAGATCCTTCTCCCTATCCTGTAGCACCTAGTATTCCCAGGATGTCTCCCATCCAAGAACTAAGCTGGATGACCCTGTTTAGCTTTTGCAATCAGGTGGGATCTAATGCCAGGGTGCTATGGCTGCAGATCATCTATCTATCTATCTATCTATCTATCTATCTATCTATCTATCTATCTATTGAAAACATATGTGTGTGTCTATCTATCTATCTATCTATCTATCTATCTATCTATCTATCTATCATCTATCTATCTATCATGTTGGTCATCATGAAAGCTGTGAATTTAAAGTCACTGGAAACATGTTTCAGTTTGGCTTCCACAAAATCTTACCAATAGGGTATAATGATGCTTCATTATTTCTTTCCAAATTGATAGGCTAAGAAATAAGTATTTATATATCTTTAACTTGCTTTTATTTTATTATCATTGAGTTTATGCTTTGTATGTTTTAAAAGACATTTACATTCCTATGAATCATATGTCAAACTCTTTCAGGAAAGTTTTGTTGTGTTGTTGTTAGGCACCATAGAGTCAGGGTCTGACTCATAGCAACCCTTAATGGGTTTTCAATGACTGACTGTTTTGGGATTGCTTTGGGAGTGGATTGCCAAGTCTTTCTCCTTTTTTGTGGTGCTGGGGATCAAATCTGGGTCCTCAGAAAGTGTAGAAACACTTACCAACTGAGCTAAAAGTTTAATCAGTGTTTTTTAAAATTTTCTCTTATTAATAGTTCTTAATATTTCGGAAACTTTATATATTAGAGTCAAGACTTTTTTGACTTGATTCAGCAGATATATCATAAGTGCATGATCTCATAAGGTTTGTTCTGTTTATAGTTTTCCTTATTCAGTTCTGCTGAGTATTCTTTTCTTAATTTTTGATTTAAATATCATGATTAGTTTGTGTAGTTATTTTTATTTAGATCATGTTAACTTTAGTAATTTAGAGATAATTCAAATTTTTATGATGTTATATTTCTCTATTCAATGACAAAGTATGCTGTGATAAATGTTCATGTCTGTCTCTTGCCCTTCAATATATTTTAAATAAGATATTTTATATCTTTGTAATAATTATTTTTTTCCTATTTAAGCTTGTTATTTTAAATAGGAATTTTCCCCTTATATTTTCTGATTGGTTGTTAGTTGTATATATGCAAATTGTTGGTTCCTGAGTATTAATTTAGTGACCATAAATTGCTGAATTTAAAAAATTTCTAATCAATTCCTTTGGGCTCCACAGATAAACAATAACATCTCAGCAAATATTGATAATTTTATATATTACTTCCAAAATGGTATACCTCAATTTTTTTTCTCTTTTCAAAATGCCTTAGCTTATTAGCTGAAATGAGTATTTTTTTATCATGTATCTATCTACTTTTTTTATTTGTTGGCATTAGATTGAACAATAAGAAGTTGCTCCTATTTGTCTTTTTTTCCACTTACAAAATGACATTTCATTTGATTCAACTAAATGTTTTTCAGAGTAGTTGCTGACATTTTTCAACATGCCTTTTATCATCAGTGGTGATGATTTATGTAACTTATATTAATAGATTTCCTAATGTTGAACCATACATTCTTTTAACAAAAATCATCATAATAAAATTATATTTTTAGTTTTGCTGTCTTGTCTTTTTCAATATTTATTTGGGATTTTTGTCAGTATTCATGAATGGAAGTGTTTTATAGTTTTTTTCATAAACACAATCTTAATCAGGCTTCAGTATCAATGTCATACTCATTTTATAAGTTGACTTCCATTTTATGCCTGTGGGAATTTAATAGTATTTAAATAAGCTGATTGCTACATATTTTTGGAATTCTCCTGTGAATCCCTTTCATTCTGGGGCTGTTTATGAGGATTAATCATTGGCCATTTTTCTCCTGCCTATTTGATGGAAATTAGCCTTTAATTTTCTGGCTTTCAGCATCACTTTGAACACATTATTCTTTTTGGAAAGACTGTATGATTTAGGATTCAAGTTTAGTTCCAAAGTATTAGTGTAACACTTATTGGTCATTTTTTTGCTATGATGATATTTTCTTATGGTGTTATTGGTCATTATATATTTTTATCTGATTATGACTAGATTAACTAATGATTTATATGTTTTGTTTCTTATTTACTGAAGAAAACACTTTTGGATATGCTTATTATCTTTATTGTTGACATATTTTAATGTTAGTTCTACTTCTATTTTTGATAATTATTTTCGTATGCTTGCTTTCCACTTATTTGCTGTGCAACTGTTTCAATCATTTATTTAATCCAGTCTTTCTTTTTGATTGCTTGAAGTATTTAAGGCTATGCATTTTCTCTGAACAGTATTTATTATTAGCTCATATGTGCAGATAAGGAATAGTGTTTATTACCTTTATTTCCTAGGTTTATGATTTTGACTAGTGTATAGCCAAAGTTAAGAAATAATATTTTTCTCTATCTTGAATTATAGATATTTATATATTGTTGTTGTGGTTGTTAGGGGCTGTCCAGTTGGGTCCGACTCATTGTGACTGTATGTACAACAGAATGAAACACTCCCTAAAACTTTGTCATGTACATGATCATTTTTATATTTAAGTCGATTGTTGCAGACACTTTGTCAACAAACCGAGTTTAGGGACTTCTTTTTTTTGTTGACCAGACACTCTCTCAAACATGATATCCTTCTCTAGGGATTGATACTTCCTGGCTACATGTCCAAAATATGTCAGATCAGTCTAGCCATCCTTGCTTCCCAGGAGCATTCTGGTTACCCTTCTTCTAGGACAGATCTTTTGTTTTTTTGGCAGTCCATGGTATATTCAGTATTCATCTCCAGCACCACAACTGAAAAGCATAAATTTTTCTCCTGTCTCCCTTTTTCACAGTCCAGCTTTCAAAAGCATATGAAGCAACTGAAAATCCCATGGCATGAATCATGCTCACCTTCGTCTTCAGTGTGACATCTTTACTTTTCGACACTTTAAAGAGGTCTTTTGCCACAGCTTCCCCTAATCCAATGTATCTTTTGATTTTATCACTGCTGCTTCAGGGGTATTAATTGTGCAACCAAGCAAAGCAAAATCTTGGACAACCTCAATCTTTTCTCTGTTTTGTCATGAAGTTGCTTACTGAGCCAGTTTATAAGGATTTTTATTTTCTTGATGTTGAGGTGTGATCAGTACAGAAGGATGTGTTCTTTGATCTTCATCAGTACGTTTCAAATCCTCTTTACTTTCAGGAAGCAGAGTTGTCATCTGCATAAGGCAGATTGTTAATGAGTCTTCCTCCAATCACAATGTCATGTTCTTCATAAATCCTGCTTCTCAGATTGTTGCTCAGCATAGAGATTGAAGAAGTATAGCAAAAGGATACAGCCCTGATGCATACCTTTCCTCATATTAACCCAGACAGTATTTCCTTGTTCTATTTGAATGACTGCCTCCTAGTCATGTAAAGATTTATCATAAATACAATTAAGTGCTCTGGTATTCCCATTCTTCACAATGTTATCCATAATTTGTTGTGATCCACACAGTCAAATGCTTTTGCATAGTCAATAGAACAGAGTCATACATTTTTCTGGTATTCTCTGTTTTCAGCTAATATCCATCTAACATCAGAAATGATGTCTCTAGTTTCACTACTTCTTTTAAATCAGTCTTGATATTCCAGCAGTTCCTTTAATATACTGTGAAAGTCATTTTTGAATGATCTTTAGCAAAATTTTACTTGTGTGAGATATTAATGATATTGTTATATAATTTCCACATTTGGTTGGATCCTCTTTATTGGGATTAGGCACAAATATGGATCTCTTCCAGGCATTTGACCAGGTGGATCTTTTCCAAATCTCTTGGTATACAAAAGTAAGCACCTCTAGTGCTGCATCTGTTTGTTGAGGCATCTCAATTGGTGTCCCATCAATTTTTAGAGCCCTGTGTTTCCCCAATTCCTTCAAGGAAACTTCAACTTCTTCTTTAGTACCATTGGTTCTATCATATGCAATCCACCTAATCCTTGCATTGTTTTCTGTTCCTTCATGGACTTCCTGACTTCTTAGGTTTCATTTTTTCATTTTGTCTGAAACCTCTTGGATATCTTGTTGATACTGTTTCATCATTCTCTCCATCTTGGCTTGTGAGTAACTAATATCTTGTACTTCTTCCTCTGTACATGAAATTTTGGTTCAGGCTCATCTTTTCTGGATGCTGAAGATTCTATCAAAATGTGTATTTCATTCAGCTTGCCTTGCATCTCAAGAATTGCTGCTTGGTTAAAAAATAAATATTTTCTAGTTCTTTGGAGGATACAGATTCCAAATATGATACTTTCTTTTTCAAGATTTCAAGAGTACTGGTGGTGTATTCTCTGATGTCTCTTAGCATATTTATAAGCAAGACTCTGAATTCTAATTCTGACATCTCTAGAAATCCGGATTTCTTGATATTATCTGTTGAGAGGCTTTGGTCTATGGGATCTTTGCACCCAGCGTATCCTTTCATGTTTTTTTGTGTGTGTTTTTCTGCTGATTCTTTTCCATTGCTAGCTCTGGGAGTCAGGTTCCACCTCCTCCATGTGTAAAGAGATTCTCCCTCTGACCTTTATTTGAGTTTGGATGATGATACATCCCTGGTGTTTTTCTGTCACTCCACTGACCCATAGTTTGCAGCCTCAGTGCCCATTGTCTAGGTTCTGCTGAATATACCCTGTATTCAGTACTGTACCCTTCATTTCTTCTCCATTCCCTGAATTCCCAGCCTCCAATTTGTCTATAGCTTACCTGGTGTGTCTCATGTTATCAGATCTGTGGCACTATTACTTTAAATCACAAGCCCTACCCATCTCTACAAGAGCCTTGTTCTAGGCTGATTCTTCTAGGTTCAGGGAGCCATCAGCTCATGTCATGTATTGTATGTAGAGTTTTTTCATTGTTGTTGTTTAATGGTATTTTACTGAATGGATATACCACATTTTATTATTTTCTTTGTTCTAATCTGTATAAGCAATTTGTTTCTACTGTATATTGCTTGCTTTACTAAATTTTCTCCCATATGGGTCTGTCCTTACATGTCTTTAAGTTTCATCTTTTCACCTATGATGGTCATTTTCTCTCTCTTATTTTTGTCTTATATCAGGTATTGCTGCATTTTGCCTTGAATCTTTACATCTATCTTTTTTGAATGTTCTTCATACATATAATGGTTCAATTCAGTTTTTTAAAATTCTTAGTGAGGGGCTTCACTACACTCTTTATTTGTTGTATGTAAATATCTTCAAAAACTACAAATTCACTCATCAAATCTTTTATTTATTTATCACAAATATTTTAAATGCCTCTACTGCAGCAGGAACTGAAGATAGTGAATAAAGCAGAGTAAAATGTTTGAAGATACATAATATGTCAGTTTGTAAAAATTGGTATATACAGAAATGCAATACGGAGAAGAAAGTTAAGGGTGTTGGAGTGTTGGTCCCAATTTGAAATAATTTGACTTGTGACAGTTGCTCTCAAGAGGTAATATTTAATTAAAACTTGAAAGACCTAAAAGAGTGAGGCATGATGTTATCTGAGGAATGTATTTTAGGCAGAGGAGAGCAAGGAAAATGGTTCTGAGAGGTGACCATGCCTGAAATGTTCTTAGAAATTAAAAGAAAGTAGGAACCAAGTGTGTTGGCACACGCCTGTAATCCCAGCCCCTTGGGAGGCGGAGGCAGGAGGATCATAAGTTTGAGACCAGAGGCAGTCTGCGTTACTTAGTGAGACCCTGTCTCAAAAAAATACAAAAAAAAAAAAAAAGGGACTGGGGGTGCAGCTCAGTGGCCCAGCACTTGCAGAGCATGTGAGCACAAGGCCCTGGATTCAACCCCCAGTACCTCAAAAAAAAAAAAAAAATAGGAGAGAGATTTAAGAGAGAGAACTGATGTGAAGCAAGATCATGTAGAATCTTAAAGGTTTAGTTTTGTCTTGGATGAGATGGAAAGAGAGCGTTTAGTATGTGGAGTAGAGGATGAAACAATCTGAGCAGTTTTCATGTTTTGGTGAATTTGGTCATCATCTTCACTTTTTGGGTTTTTTTTGCAACATTTATATTGAAACTGAAGGATATTCCCATTTCTTTTTATTTCATATCATTGTCTAAATAAGGTAGGGAATGACTTGATGGCACCCAACAAAAAGGTGTGATTTGTAGAGTGTCAATCTATATATATTGTTTTGTTTTCTGAATAATCCTATATAATACAAGTGATCATATTTGTAGTGAAATTTTAATACCTAAGCGTGGATGTGGTATCCCACACTTGTAATCATAGAAATGTGGGAGGTTGAGGCAGGAGGGTCAAAAGTTCAAGGCCAGAAGCAGCCTGAGTAACTTAGCCAAGACCTTGTCTTAAGATAAAATTTGAAAAAGAAAATGGGCTAGAGAGTGGTTCAGTGGTACACTGCTTGCAAAATCATGTGTGAGACCCTGAGTTCAAGCCCCTAATACCTTAAAAACACCCAAAAAACCCCAAATATTTCAATTACTCTGATACAAATATTAGGAAAACTTTGTAGACTTAATTTATTAACCTTTTTGTATTTATTCACAATTTATATATGTTTAAGATTTCTAAAGATATATTTATTGTCATATAATTCATAGGATCTTTTTGGGGGCAGTAGTTTTTTATGAGGAGGGACTCTGTATTTTATTTGTGCTTTAACTGGAATGCTGGGAAAGTGTGATATTAAAAGCAGAGAGATTGAGGTGCTATCAATTAAGAAGACTGTGTCTGTTATGCATCAATGATTGGGTCCATTAGTGGTGGTATGAAGATGGAGTACATTTCATCTCTCACTGTAGATAAGCACATTCTAAACCTCTGTCCTATCCATAAACATGTCTATTACTTTATAAGGATTGCTTGCTTGCTTGCTTGCTTGCTTGCTTGCTTGCTTTCTTTCTTTCTTTCTTTCTTTCTTTCTTTCTTTCTTTTTTTTTTTTGATACTGGGGATTGAACCCAGGGCCTTGTGCCTGCATGCTTTGCAAGTGCTGGGACAGTGAGCTGTGCTCCCAGCCCATTTTTTTACCTTTTGAGACAGGGTCTCACTAAGTTATGCAGACTACCTCTGGTCTTGAAATTGCGATCCTCCCACCTCCGCCTCCCAAGCCACTGTGATTACAGGTGTGTGCCACCGTGCCTGCTCATAAGGCATTCTTTAACTACCATACAAATTTATAACCAAAAATTTATCAAAAATATAGATTAAAATATTGGCATTTGGTATGAGAGGTACATGGTGATAACATGCATTTTGAGGTCATTTTTTCAAAAACTTTGTAGACATTCCTATCAGGATCAATAGAGCAGTTTGGAAGGCTAAACTTTAAATCTAGATCAGAAAAGACCAAGTGTCATAGGAAAAATTGTTGTTATTATTAGGTACCATTGAGTTGGTGTCTGACTCAGAGTGACTGTATGTACAACAGGTAAAACACTATTGTCAGTACTTTAATGGCTGATTATTTTGGGGGAGTGAGTTGCCATGTCCTTCTCCCCAGCCTACAGCACCTGGTATTCCCAGATGGTCTCCCATCCAAGTGCTAACTAGGCCTGACCCTGCTTAGCTTCTGAGATCTTATAGGATTGCACACCACAATGGTATGGTTGAAAGCACAGGAAAAATATATAACCTTTAGTCATTAAAAACATAATTGAAGAAACACCTTTTTCCCCTCGTCATTATTTTATGTGATTTAACGTTTATTTTAACGATTATATGGCATGGGAACATACTAAATAAATATGGCAACTATCTTGTTGTTGTTGTTAGATCCTTCTAGTCAGGCCTATGTACAATAGAATGAAACACTACCCAACACTATGTCATCCACATGATCATTTTTATGTTTGAGCTCATTGTTGATCATTTTCTGGCACTATATATGACAGTGCTTCTCTGCTATTCACACAATTAATTTTTTTGGTTAATTTTTTTGGTAGTGGGCTGCTGGGTTGTTCTCCCTAGTCTGTCTTACTCTGGAAGCTCAGCTGAAACTTGTCCACCATGGGTGGCCCTGCTGGTATCTGAAGTACTAGTGGCCTAGCTTTCAGAATCACAACAACACACAAGTCCCCACAGAATGACAAGCTGACAGATATGTAGAGGATAGCAACTAGAAAGAAAAGATTCTGAAAATACAGCTTGAATAACTGTAACATCAAGAATAATCACCTTAGCTGGGCATGGTGGTGCATGCCTGTAATCCCAGTGGCTCAGGAGGAGGAGGCAGGAGGATCGCAAGTTCAAGACCAGAGGCAGTCTGCGTAATTTAGTGAGACCCTGTCTCAAAAAGTTAACAAAAAATGGGCTGGGGGTGGAGCTCAGTGGTATAGCATTTGCAAAGCATGCAAGTGTGGAGCCCTGGATTCAACCCCGAGTACAGGAAAAAAAAAAAAGAATAATCACTTTCATTGTATGATGTGAGACAGCTAATGTACATTCAACTCTATTGGAACAAATTTATTCATTCCAAAGTCTAAGAAAAACTTATATTTTCCAAAGGATCTAAGCTGTCAGAATTACATAACAGTACTCCACAGTCTTGCTTTTGAAAGAAAGAATGTTTTCTTTTGTGTTTCCACAGGGCACATTTCTTTGAAAAATTTCATTTTCTTGAATCTGTACTGCTTGTTGCCTGCAGCCATACCACTGTTGCATCTAATCCCACTAGATCTCAGAAGCTAAGTAGGGTTGGACCTGGTTAATACTTGGATGAGAGACTGCCTGGGAATACCAGTACTGTAGGCTTGGGAGAAGGACCCAGCAACCCACTCTCAAAAAACAAAACAAAACAAAACAAAACAAAAAACCAATTAACCATTGAAAAACCTATGAACAGCAGAGAAGCCCAACAATAGTGTTTCACCTGTTGTACATAGGGTCACTGTGAGTTGGACACTGACTTGATGGCACCTAACAACAACAACAGTAACATACTGTTTTGCAGCCACTGGTGGTCAGATCAACTGCAGGACTGTTAGGTTGCCGTACATTTTCATTATATTTATTTATTACATTTCTCAGTGGCGATGAAGAGTCCACATTCTCCCCTTAACTAATGATAGACTGGTTAAGGCATTTAAATATAACTTGAAATGATGTTAGGTTTCTGGAAATTAACATAAGTAAAAATTACCCTGTGAATAGATAAAACATACAGAATATTATCCTACATTTTAAAATATATTGGAATAGTCCAAGGTGCCATGATTCACACCTGTAATCCCAGCGACTCAGGACACTGAGATAAGAGCATTTTGAGTCTGAGGCCAGAGACAGCTGTGCAACTTAGCCAGAACTTTTCTCAAAATATAAAAATAATAAAGGGGCTGAGTGTGTGGCTCAGTGCTGGAACACCCTGTGTTCAGCACTGAGTACAAACTACAAAATAAATAAATAAACAAGGAGACAAATTAATATATTAGAACATCTTTCAGAGGGATCTTTGTCATATACTAGGTGAGATTTTTGCCAAGATTTTTAGTCTTTTAATTTGTTGTTATACTCATACCAGAGAATCCTTTGTCTAATATAATGTTATGAAAGACTTTAAATTTTAAGAGACTCCATTGGACACAAACAGAATCCTCAAGGGATTCCTTATATTCTAATCCATGAGTAAGAAATTCAAACTATAAAGGAGCTATAAAGAATATATAATGTTTTTAGCCAGGCATCGGGGCTCATGCCTACAATCCTATCAATTTAGGAGGCAGAGGCAGGATTGCAGATTCAAGGCCAGAGGCAGCCTTAGTAATTTAGCAAGACCCTGTCTTAAGATAAAAAGTAAAAATTGAGCAGGGGTTGTGGCCCTGTGGAAGAGCACTTACAAAGTATGTGTAAGACCTTGGATTCAACCCTAACTACCAGGAAAACCAAAATATAATGGTTTTGATCAATCTATGGCTCATTTTTTGTTGTTGTTAGGTATCACTGAATCAGGTCTGACTCATAGTGACCCTATGTACAGCAGATCAAAACACTCTCTCATTCTGTGCAGGCACATGATCTTATTTATGTTTAAGCCCATTGTTGCAGACACTGTGTCAATCCATCTAGTGGCGGGCTTTCCTTTTTGTTCATTGACCTGCCATTCTCCCAAACATGACATCCTTCTCCAGGGATTGGTCCCTTCTGATAACATGTCCACAATACATAAGACACAGTCTAGCCATCCTTGCTTCTGAAGAGCACTCTGGTTGCTCTTCTTCTAGGACAGATCTGTTGGTTCTTCTGGCAGTCCATGGTATATTCAATAATTGTTTTCAGCACCATAATTCAAAAGATCAATTCTTCTCCTATCTTCCATGTTCAATGTCCAGCTTTCACAACCATATTATGCGACTGAAAATATCATGGCATGAGTCAGGCACACCTTAGTTTTCAATGTTATATCTTTACTTTTCAATACTTTAAAGAGATCTTTTGCCACAGCTTTTCACAAAGCAATGCATCTTTTGACTTCTTGAGTGCTACTTCCATGGGTGTGGGGGCTTGCGTGTTGCTATGAGGCTGACAGCTATGCCACTGGTATCTCAGATGCCAGCAGGGTAACCCATGGTGGACAGGTTTCAGCTGAGCTTCCAGACTAATACAGACTAGGGAGTAAGACCTGGTGATCCATTCCTCCTACACATTTGTCAGTTTCCTGAATGACTCATTTAGGTATGTAGCAAAGAGAAAAATAATTTTTGTCTGCTTTTCTTCTGGACCTTATTGCTTGTGTCCCAGTATGCTATTTAGAGATGTTTTGCTCAAATATCTATATTTGTTTCAGAGGAGATAGTGTTGTTTACTCAAAGATGCTTATGTTTACTTGTGCCAAGGGATCTCAAATGTGGTAAATCAGAATTTATTAGTGAACATTTTAACAACTGAAAGACTGTAATTAAGGAGATTCTTATTTATTAGTGGAGTGGGCACATATTTGGTTGGAAGTGTGCACAATTAGTAATTAGAATAACCACAGTCTTATGTTTATCTTGAACTACAGTCTTTAACTATCCATTCCATTAATCACTTCCAATGGCAAGAGAATGATCTGTACACACTACCTACCAAATTTATTGCTTAATACTAGGAATGACTATGTGCTATCATGGTGTTCTCAGAGTCCTGTTCACCTTTTTAGTTTTTTTCTGTTCAGCACCATGGCACTTACTTGCTATACCAATGAACAACTTTGTACAGTTCCTCCTGTCTCTAACATGTCTCTACCCTCCAGCAGCAGCTCAGCATGTTTATTGCTTAATCACTTCATGCCCAAGAACACGTGGGCTGTACTGAATGAGGCTTATAATCAAATGGTAGAGCTCTACTTATCATTCACAACAGTAGCTTAACACATGATTTTTCTAATTATCTCCCCTGTGGCGGACATTAGCCCCTATTTGATTTTCAATTACAACATCTACATCTCTTATTGCCCAAATATTCCTAAGGGACGTACTATTACGATAAACAGGGAGAAGTTACTCTAAGTTCAGAAAAGAACATCCTTTGATGATTCCTTTCCATTACATGGTATGTTGGAGTATTCTTCATGGAAGAGCTGGAGGAACAAAGATGAAACAAATGTTTGTTTTCTCATTTAGAAACAATGTTCAGAAATTTTACAGATAATAGCAAAAAGTAAATGTCAAGTTAATATCGTTCACGTATTTTCCAGATAAGTAAACCTCACTCCTTTTCATTTAAGAAATGTTCTAAATAAGCTTATTTTCTGCAGTCATTAAAATCACATTTTTTAAAAAGTTACATTTAGTGAGTGTACTAGGTGTATAATTGCTTACAATCTAAATCAGACAGTATTATAATACTATTATGCATAAAATAATTGATGTTACTGAAGATCTCTCAGGAAGTTTTCCTATTAAATGTTAGTAAACGTGTATTTTGTGTTTTTGAGATAATCAAATGTATTTTTACTATTTTGCCATTTTACTGACAAATTGATAAATGAGAAAGTTATTTCCTGCAAAATGTTGAATTTGACAAAATATTAATATCCTTCTCATGCTCTCTGTCTCCAGAGGAGTCACTATGGACTCATTTTGTTTGACTGTCAAGTTTTATTAATGATCTTAGTCAGAATCATTTATATTTTGCAGTTTCTTTGCACATGTCATTAATAGAGAGCTGCTTCCTTGCTTGCATGAATGTTTGATTTCTTTTTCTTGTTAAATAGGGTTCTAAATGCAAAATCTAATGCTTTGGGTAATCATGTGAATTTATGACCATTGCTGGGATGCTGGGCTTTCAGATATGAAATTGAATAGATCACATTTCTCTATAAATGTAGGTTTTACAGCTGAGATAGATCTAATATTGATAATCTCTTTATTTAACAGTTTCAAAATGCCATATGTGACTAGAAGCAACAGAATGGAAATAACTATGTTTATAGCAAATAGAACAGGAAATGAAAGCAAGATATGCAGAAAGCTTCTCAATGAAGTGAGCATCATGTTAGTGTTATAGTGCAGCAGCACTATTAGCAGCAATAAGCAGGTTGAAGAAAGGGATTTGAGTGTATTCAGATGTAGGGAGAGGAAATTAAAATAGTAAAAATAGGTTGACCATTTTCAGATACTGAGAATCTCCCAGACGGGATAATTTGAACACTAAAATAAATCTAATTTAAACTCAGAGAAAATACCTGTTGATTTATCTGATCAATTTTGTATGAAATAGAGTATAACACCCTGCCACAGTTTCCCAGGATCTGCCATTGTCAGGTCTGTGTTATTGAAAAAATAATGTCTCAGACTATATTTGAATATCAATTTAGGAGATCTTGCTTACTCCAAAATGGATTCTTATTTTATCTTTTTCTTAGTCTGTATTCTGCATGGTCTTTCAGATGAAATTAGTAAAAAAGGAAAGTGCTATCTAGATGGATTTGCCCCTCCTCAACATTTATGCATTGAAGACCTAGCTCTAAATTTAACTGCATTTTGAAGTAAGGCTTTTAGGGGGTAGTTAAGATTAAATGACATCATACAGATGAACTTCTAATCAGATAAGATTGGTGACAAGTAATCCCAGTACTTGAGAGACTGAGGCAGGAGAATTGTGAGTTCAAGCCCAGATTGGAAAGTGTAAGGTCCCAGGCTTCATAGTGAGACTCTTTTTCAAAAACAAAAACAAACCAGGAAAAAGAAAAGGACATGGAGAGATTTTACTTTCAGCCATGTGAGTAAACAACAAGAAGGAGAAATTCTGTAATGCAGAAGAGACCTCAACACAAATTGACCATTCTAACACTATCATCTTGATTTTTTAGTACTCAGAACTGTAAGAAAATAAATTTCTGTTTTTCAAACACCCAGACTATGATATTTTGTTATGGCAGCTTGAGCAGAGTAAGACTAAAAACCTACTCATTCCAAGCAAACTTATGCTCTGATGACAGTTATTTACCATTGCAATAAGTTTCCTTACTGTTTCTAAAATAGTTGAATGTTTTAGCAGTCATGGTGGTGATAGATCCACACAGAGTTTTTTTTTTGCAGGCAATATTCCATCTGTGTTTGCATCATCCTGTACTCATTTGTCAAAATTCTTAGAACACAGAGGAATACTATGGTTGAAAACAAGCAAGCAAACATAAAGCCTTTATCTGAGATCTCAACAATCTAATTAGCATCTAATCAGTTTATTCCAGAAAATATTAAGTCACAATATACATAGATATAAGAACGTTTAAGAAAATATTAGACCCAGATATATAAATGCAAGAAATCTTTTGGATTTTATTCTACAGAATTTAAATCTCTAGTTACCCAAATAATAACTCATGTCCCAGAATATCTGCTTTACTGTGGCTGTGATCTCAGTAAGATCCACAGGCATACAAATATTTCCATGAATAAAGACAAGAATATTTTTTAAATTAGAACCTAGATAAATGAAGCTATTTTTCCTTAAATGTATCCAATATGTAAAATGAAAGTAGATCACTAGGACAAGTACAATTAAGTGTATATTTTTAATCTCCAGGGTGAACTTGGAGCATGCATATAGTTTGTAATAAATTCAATTATTACTATTTTTAAGTACTTTTAGATGCCATAACAAAAGAACAGAGAAAAGATTTAAAAACTATATGATACAAAAGGAAATATATGCTTTCAAATCATGGTTTAATAAAAAGAAAATCACTTTAAAAGAAAACTTAAACACTTTTAAGTGTCCCCACATTTACTTCCCATGTTTATTTCTCATATTTACATTTTTTTATTTTCCATGTTTACACATACATTTGTCATATATTTTAGGTCTATACTATGCACCTTTTTAGGTCTGTACAGTCACTTTTTTAGACTTTGTCATAAAAAGAATGCAAACATGGTATACTTTCTTTTAAGAAAGTTGGTACCTCTGAAATTCAATAAATTGGACTTTTGAATTTAAGAGTGAAGGATATTGTTATGAAGAGTGTTCATTTATAGTTTGCAAAATTATGCTCTTAAGCCCATTGCCATTTATGAATATAAAAATCATATATTTCATTTAACTGATAAAGCAATATGTACATAAATTATAATTAGCTACAACCTTTTACAGTTGAGTGAAGATTTTTTTGTTTCAAAGAAATTTTTCTTTAATGAAACTATACTAATTAAGAGGAGAACTTTTCCCAAGTGACTACACTTTTCTGCTTCCAGAGATGATCTTTGACTGACAGCCTACATCCTAAGTATGAAATGTAGAAGAAAGCCAGAAGGGATGGAGAATCATGACTTTTGTTCTCAATTGATCACCACAACCATTAAAAAAAAATTCTCCTATAGAACATGGCAGATTTATATATTTAAGTAGCAATGGATGTTAGTTCATGGTTTTATATGGTTTACATGTACCATGTGTTTTAGCCTTTGACTTTTCTCCTTATTGTACCTTGACTTTTCACTTCTATACTTAGCCCTTCTCTCTTACTGACCCCTTTGCAGGTACTGCCTTGGATGTAATATCTTTTAATCTAATTGAGACTTGAGAATATATCTTTTCAAATGCACTCATTATGCTACAAATATTAATAATATTTACTGACTAGGTATTTCCAACCTATCTATACACTGTACGAATTTGATTTTTATGTGAACATCTATCCTGTTATTTTGGTCACCATTATCAAATCCAAACTTGATGAATTGATCTAGTACTTCCAAAATCAAGGTTATCTAACTATATATCAGACTAATTAAACCTGAGTTTCAAAGTTCTTTTTTTTTTTTTTTTTCAGTACTGGAGGTTGAACCCAGGTCCTCGCGACTCCATGCTTTGCAAATGCTGGACCACTGAGCTGCGCCCCCAGCCCTTTTTTTTTTTACTTTTTGAGACAGGGTTTCGCTAAATTACACAGACTACCTCTGGTCTCAAACTTGCGATCCTCCTGCCTCCACCTCCCAAACTGATGGGATTACAGGCATGTGCCACTGGGCCTGGCAGTTTCAAAGTTCTTGAGTATCCAACTAACCTTACTTCCTCTTATTATAGGTCCTCCTTTTTTGTAGTATAGCATTGTTCCCTTAATTCTTCTGCTAAACGTAAAGAAAAGCAGGTATAATCTTTCACTGGAGACATTATTTTCCTCTTTCCTTGGCACTTCATGATGGGGACATACATGAAGAAGTTACGCAAAGAGTGATATGCAAGTGTAGGACAGGCATCAAATCTTGGTAAGCAAGACCATATTTCTATGAGCTCAGGGTGATCTAAAAATTGAACTTGACTCCTACTTACTTTATAACTCTCTGGTTGTTTTGATCACTTGGTTTATATTTTGTAGACACTGGTACTGGAAAGCAAATCATCTCTGTAAAGTTAGTACCAAAGAAAATATCATGGGAAATAGAGGGTCTGAGTCCTTGTCTTCTCTTTGGGACTAACTGTATAGTTGAAGAAAACTCATTAGTCTCTCTGGTTTCTCCTTTGTAATCAGTGCTTCTGTTGTTTATTAGACTAGATTCCTGACTTCTTTCCTTCTTCCTACTTTTTAAGAGCAGTTAAAATGAGCCAATCTTTGCAGTTCAGTTTAAGATTATGTCAGTTTAGAGAGCTTCATTCACCATGCTCTGTGGAAGTAATCATCTGATATACTCCTGTTCACTTTTTAGTTGATGAAGTATAACTTTTATAAATTCTGGAGAAATTTACTAAAAATAACACCTTAGATGTCATATGTAAAGTAAAAGATGCTAGGACTTCAGACATTCCTTATAGTTTATTTTATAGTTGATTCTAGACTGAGATTAGGATGTTTTCACCATATGATTTCGGTTTTACTCTTCAACTGTCTTATTCAAGCTGACTAAAATCTCCGTGTGAATTGTCATACAGAGAGTCTTTGATGTTATTTGAATCATTTTCATTTCATTTTTTCTTCTTTAAATATTCATTATAGAGATAACTGGTTTTGGAGAGATATAATTTGTTTACAATTTTTTGTGAAATGGAACATTTCTCACTGTTTTTCTTCTTTTATATTAGGAAATTACAAAGATCAAACCACAGTAGACTGTTCTGGTTTCCATGATATTCAAAATTCAAATTTTCATGAAAAGAAAAATCATTTTTTGTGTGTATTTTAGTATTACTGTGTAATCAATGCATCCCAGGAAAAGGAATATAAAACATGAACATTATAATATTAAACTAACTCTCCCATAGTGGTAAAAACTAAACCTTGAATAATTATTTTCTTTGTGAAAGAAAAAGCAGAGAAATTTAAACATTACTACGATTGAATTATAAAACAACAAACTATCTCTTTCTTTGTGGCTTTCATCCATATAATTTACAGAGCAAATGCAATTTTTGGTACACAAATGCTTCTATATTGAGAGCAGTGTGGAAAATAGAATGCCTAGTTCCAATTTTCTTGACAAACAAAGAAAACAAAATCCTTCCCCATCTTCTGTATTATGTGAGTGCCAATAACGCCTCTTTGATGGTAGCTTTGTGTTGTATTGTGCTTTTGCTTTTAATTAAGATATATTGCGTAAAATAGTGCTTCATTGTATTGTGCAAAACACTGAAGCACGGGCTAATTACAGCCTTCAATGGGATTCAGTACAGAACTCATGTTACTGTCTCATGCCCATTTTTGAGTTCAGCAAAATGTCCTGACGTTATATTTTCTCCTGTTTTTTCTTTTAGCTTCTCTTTATCCAAATAAAAAGCAATGACTCCTACCTAAAATGTTAATTAAATGGCTACCTCACTTGCTATAAAGTTTAAAAAAATATTCTTACATTTTTGATGCCAAAATTCTATTTTGCCCCATATGGCCCTTTTCACAACACTGTTTTCAGAGGGCATAATTTTCACAGAAGGCAGAATTCAAAGTTAGCAGAAAGCAGGTTAGGAGCCAGACAAATATGGAAGAAATGTCACCCTCATCTTTATTTAAACCTGATTAACCTTTTTAATTTAGTCATTACTTTTTATTGAAAATGATCCAAATGCAGTCATTAGTTGTAGAAAGAAAGTGGAATAAATTTAGACATTAAAGGGCAAAATCTCTAGAACTTCTAGGTAAAGATAAAAATGGTAGGTTGCTTATTGAAGACTGATTATAAGGGAAAGATAAATAATATCCATATTGAAATTGCAATTTACCAAGATGCCAACCTATTTCAGAAATTGAAATAATGTGAAAAATCTCAAGTAATACCTAGAATGCATCATTCCAAGAAACTTATTAAATATTTGTTAATGTACTTGAAAAACTTCTATATATAGTATTCCATTGCATCCTCTTTGATTGCTGATCATAGGATATTGTTAGGGTGGGGTGGGAATATAGAAGGGAGAAAGATAATTTTTTTTTCCTTTTGTATGATTTTAGTGAAATAACCTTTGTTTATGTACATGATATAAAAATTGTTGCAGGAAAAATATCCATTCAAACAAAAGAAAGATTTTAATATATATTACAAATGGAATAATAACAGCAACTATGAAAAATTCTATTTTATAGTCTTACTTTGACCCTATTTTTCTAGGTTCCTGTAATTTTCTTTTGTCATGAATTTCCTGCAAACATTATTAGTGTTCATGTAATATAATATCTAATCTTTTGTTGAACTGCATTGGATTAAAATGGTAATTGTAATTATTATAATTGTCATTTTCATTCTGCATGCTAAATACAATGTAGTCTATTGAATTATTGCCTGAAAATGTACAAGGTTTAATACTGTATTTTCAAACTTGGTTTTGCCAACAATAATAATAGTTACTTATGTTATGAAGTGATATGTTAATAATATTTACATATGTTATACTATACTTACTATTTATACTTAATTTGGACTACCTTACTAAATCCTTACAACCACCATATGATATCACATTTATATAAGTTACTCCTCAGTCTGTCTCAGGATGATACTACAAGCTTTTCATACAATTTCACATTTAATACTCAAATCACCACCTCTGCCCCCTAAGAAGTACAGCTCATTGTTTGTTGTTTTTAGGTGCCATTTAGTTGGGTCCAACTCATAGTGACTCTATATGTACAACAGAGGAAACACTACCTGACACTGTGCCATGCCTGAAACTATGTCAGTACTTCTCAGCTGTTCACAGTGTTTCTGATGGCTGATTGTTTCTGGAGTGGGCTGCTGTATCCTTCCCCCAAGCCTACTGCACCCAGGATTTCCAGGCAGTCTCCCATTTAAGTACTAACCATGTTTGACTCTGCTGAGCTTCCAAGATCTGAAGAGATCAGATGCCAGGGTGGTAAAACTGTAGACCCATCCATTGTTACCACCATTTTAATGATAAGGAAATGGATGAAAAGGAAATAGTCAGCAGGGTTTAATACCCATGCAATTTGAACCCAGAACCAGTGGTCTTAGCCAATATATAATTATGGCTTCTTTTATAGGTAATGTTTTACTTAAGAGAATGTGAGGCTAATTTTACTATTCTCTCCACAGAGATTGAAGTTCTTCAGAGTCAACAGGAATGCACGCAACTTCTCATGTATCATTTGGCCGAATAACATGGAAGCATAATACCATACCAGAGCTGTAAGTATACATGATGTATTCGTGTTTTGGTCCTTGTATAGAGTTCAGTTTTTAAATATAAGATCAAATGTTAGGACAGCTTTTCTGTTTATTCAGTTTAAAAGAGTATACCCTAAACAGGAGCTTCAAGGCTTTGTACAATTGGGCTTTCTATTTCTTCCTTGGCCTTACCTTCTACCTCTCTTCCCCTTTCTCACTATGCCTTAGCCACTTTGCCATGTTGATTGTATATCACATGGCCATGTGGCTTTCCTAGAATATGACAAGAATGTTGATAAACTTTGCATTTCAGTGACTGCCTTCCCCAGTTATCTGCAGGGCCAGCTCCTGTACATCTTCCATTTCCTTCTTGAGTATTACTTTCTCAATTGAACCTACTTAGAACACAATTTACTAGTGCAACTTCTTGGACCACCACACCACTAATTTTAACTTTCTATTCTCCAAAACACTTAATGCCTTTTGCATAGTATATAATTTACTTATTTATTCTCTGTACTCTGTTAATAATCAGCATTCTTTGTTGTTCACTGACATATTCCAGAATCCTTAAAACAATGCCCAGCAAATTGTACTCAGTCAATTAATATTTGATAGAATAAAGACTTCAATATTTTTAGAGTAATAAAGCTCAAATGATTCTGATAGACTCATGATATATGTTTTTGAATATGAGCCCAGAGGAGTTCAGTCTTTGTGGTATAATCAGATATATGAACATGATGTAAGTGAAAGATGGAGAAAGGACAGGATTTTTGGACAGGTGGAGAAAGAGCAGGTTTAGAAAATGCACAGAGGCAGGAACAAAACAGATGATGGCAAGGCTGTTAGAGATCCTTCAGGGAGAGAGTCTATGGAGATGAGGTACTACTAGGGTGGGAGAAACTTGTTTCTCTGGAGTTTATTTATTTCATAAATGTTTATGTGGTTTCAACTATCCCACAGGATATTCTTAACAGGTATCAACCTTGATTCTTATTCATACTTTGTACCTTTTCTCTATGCTATTCTCTGAAGTATCTTTAAATCCTTTTATTCTGATATGCTGGCATTATCCATGTTATCCTTGTTTTGGGGACATGTTAATCTCCTGTAAATATAGCTGAATGATGAAACTATTAATGGAAAAGAAGGAGAGGAAGTCATTTCCTGTGTGTGTGTGTGTGTGTGTGTGTGTGTGTGTGTGTGTTGGAGACAGTGTATTTTGGGAAGGAGAGAAGACGGGAGTGGGAATAATCACATCGCAGGTGCAAATGGTTAGTGAGTTTCCAGTGTTTTGGGTGAAGAGACAGATCGTGCACATTTGTTATAGATTCATGCTTTATAATATACACCCATATTATTTTGCTTATATCAAATATGTTAATTGAAAATACTTTCATGGGTATCACTAGTGTTTCTTTTGTACTGACTATTTCTTTTCTGATGTGCAAATCTGACATGATAGATGTTGAGTTTCTCTAATGTGAGTATGTGCACTAACAGGAGCTCCATTTTATTTTCTTCTGGATCAATTGGGCAGTGTCAGAAATATGCTGACCTTTCTGAAGGAAGGGTAATACCTGAACAGAATTGCTGTGGGGCTTTCCCCTTCTATTAGTTTGCTAAGGTTGTCATAATAAAATACCATAAGCTGAGTGACTTTAAACAACAGACATTTATTCTCTTACATTTCTTGGTGATAGAAGTTGGAAATCAAGAGTCATCAGGGACATACTCTCTAAAGACTCTAGGGAGGCTCTGTTTCATGCCATTCTCTTAACTTCTGCTATTGTCTGTAATCTAAGTTATGCTTTGACTTGTAGACACATCACTCTAATCTCTGCCTCTATTGTCACATGGCATTCTCCCTGTGTATCTGTGTCTCTTAAGAATCATGCTGTATTACTGGCCACATTGCTTGAGCAAGACCTCAACTAGGTTACATCTGTAAAGATCTTATTTCCAAGTACAGTTACTTTTGCAGGTAGTGGGGGTTAGAACATCAGGAAATATTTTTGAAAGGTACAATAATTCAACTCACCAGTATCACTCTATTTTAAATAAGACATTTATTTTCTGAATGCTTTTTTGGTTGCCATCCCAACATTTTCTTCTTTTGGCTGTAATCACTAAGAAATGTCTTTTCCTTTTCTCTGGGCATATACAGTTGAACCTTGTCAGTTAATGTTCACATCTACCTACATGTAGTTTATCAATACACACTGCTGAAAAATAGTAGTTCTCTTCAGTTTGAAAGATAATTGGTAATAAATTATACTTTCAAAACAATGAAGATACAAATTTTTATAAGTTTCCAAGAAAAAATAAATATTAATTTAAAGATATATATGATATATGGGTTCAGCTAGGCACCATAACATGTGCCTATAATCCCAGCTACATGGGAAGCTGTGAGAGGAGAATCATGAGTTCCAGGACAGAGGAAACTATGCAACTTAGTGAAACCCTGCCTCAAGATAAAAAGTAAGATGACCTTGGGCTGTAGTCCAGTAGTAGAGCACTTGGTTAGCATGTGCAAGGCCCTGGGTTCAACGTTACCAGAACTGAAAAAAATGTGGGTTCACATACTTGATGGGCATCTGGACACAACTATTATTCTTTGTTTTGCTGCTTCTTCACCCTAAATGTACCATACCATCTATTGTATCCTCAAATACAATCATAGAAAGTTTTCCTAATGAATGTTTCTATCAATCATATCTATGAAAATATGTGTGCTTGTGATTTGAGGTCTTGTTGGAAATTTATTTGCCTGTTTTGTGATCATCACTCAGATCACTTAGAATTTAGATCCTTGTGTGTTGAGAGGGCCACATGTTTGAGGACCAGTTCTATCTTGGTAAGTATTAGGTAGTACTATTGGCCCAGACAGACTATAAGGATTTACCAGACCTTTTTTCCTTGAGCATATCAATATTTAAATGAACAAAGTGCATTTTAGGGGAGTTTGACTGTTTATTACTTTTTGTAAGTCTAATGACTGGTTCAGTTTTTCATACTAAAGCAAACATCACACTGAGGCCAAAAAATTAATTACAGTTGTACAACTTTCATTAGAAATTGTTTTTAAAGATGTTTTTCATTGTCCAAATAATAATCTCCATTTTATAAAACTATAGTCTTTGAAAAGCAATTTTAAATAACAGGCTGGGCAATACTTGAAATAATGGAGACCACTCTAACTCTTTAATGTACCTGAAGGCTATACATATTGAATATTACCAATGTATAATATTGTCACTGAAAAATAAGGTTTTTTATATCATTAACCCATCAGATTTGTTGAAATGTAGTTTTTCAATGGTTATAATATCATTTAACCATCTTAACCTGAAAAATGTTACAATTATCTCTCTTCTTAGTAAGTTTAAGCAGGTTTTGATAAAACAGAAAAACATAAAACAACAAAAACCAATTTGCTTTCATGGAAAATTCTCTGATGGTCTCTTAAGAAGTTATTTCAGAAGAAAGGATTACTGGAAACAAAGCAGGACTAGAAAGGAATAAGATTGGAGACAGGCCCACCAGCACTTGTAATTGCTAGCACTTGTAATTGTGCAATTGCAAAAGAGAATGTCTATAAATAAACCCTTTTTGGGTGTAAAACAAGAATGCTTTTCTGTAATGTATTAAATTTAAATTGGAGGGAAACATTTCATTGAATTAGTATTTAGTTAATGCTTTGTTCCTCAGAAATCAGGGTTTAATCTCCGGAGCACTTTCCATGAATGTTAAAGATAGCTCTCCCGGGTCTCATACTCCTGTTAGCTTCGTTTTTGTGATTGTACTTTATATCCTCAATTCAGTTTTTTCTCCTTTTAATCATTCCTCTTCATATGCAAAAATGATTTTTGTCTAAGTTAAAAGAATCCAGGGATCAGACACCATGGCTGAATCCTGCAATCCCAGCAACTTGGGAGGGTGATGCAGGAAGATAGCTAGTTCAAAGGTAGAGAGAGCCTGTGTAATTTAGCAAGACCCTATCTCAAAAGATAAAAAAGGAGATGGGTTACAGGTCAGTGTTGGAACACTTTCCTAGTATATATGAGGCTGTGGGTTCAACCTTCCTGTACTGGAAAAAAGAATGAAGGGGAAAAAGAGGATTCCATATATCCTATAGTCTTGTCCTAGCTCTGCATACCTAAGTCTGCATGCCTCTCCTCCTTCCAATTGAAATCCAAACACATTCAGTTTTGACAAAATCAAAATGGTTACCAATGTTATAAAAATGGTTATTATAATAGATAAATGATTATTAATTTTCTACTTTATACAAGGGCTGGGATTTAGCTCAGTTGGTAGAGCACTGCTCTGCAGTCTTTGAGGTCCTGGGTTCAGTTCCCAGCTCCACAAAAATGGGAGAAGGACATGACAATACACTCCTAAGGCAATCCCAAAATAATTAGCCATTGAAAACTCTATGAGGGTCTCTATGAGATGGGCATGTTTCAATGGCACCTAACAACACCTTTATACAAAGCACAGTGCTAAATATCAGGCTCCTAAGCAATCTGTCGGGCTGGGATTTAGCTCAGTGGGTAGAGCGCTGTGCTGCAGTCTCTGAGGCCCCGAGTTCAATTCCCAGCACCGCAAAAATGGGAGAAGGGCCTGGCAGTCCACTCCCAAAGCAATCCCGAAGCATTCAGCCATTGAAAACCCTATGAGGGTCGCTATGAGTTGGATACCGACTCGAGGGCACCTAACAACAACAATAACAAGCAATCTGTCTTATTTTAGAAGTAATTCTAGCCTAATGACCTGAAACTTATCAAATCCTAGGGAAAGTAAAATGTGGGAAGGAAAGAATCCCATGGAATGGGATGAGAGAAATTTTAAAGATGATGTGAGTCTTAACTAATATTGTGAAGAAAATGTATATTTTAACTATGGAGAAGAATGAGAGGTATCTGAAAAAGACAAAGTATGAGAAAATACTAATGTTAGGACACACAGGAATATTTTCAGGAATAATATATTAAATAATTTTCATTGAATAATCAATTTGATTGGGAAATAATAGAATGTAGGTAAATTTAGACCATTGTAAGGAATTTAGATTTAGTCTTGGAGATAGATGGGATCATTGACTATTTTGACTGCATAAAATAACATTTCATATATTACCTTTAAGGTTAACCTTTCTTTCAATTAATAGAAATACTCTGCCTATATTATCAGTGCTTTTAAAAGGCCCATATTTGTCTGTCTTTACATTATATTGTTTAATTATCATCTTATTTTATTTTCAAGGAAAATATACCAATACTTCATATTATTTGTCTTTGGCTAACTTGCAGATTTTGTGGAAATTCAAATTAATTTGGCAAAAACACACAAGGGAAATGAATGTCCCTTTTCTACATAAAAAAGAATGACAAAGCAAGCCAATGAAATTTTACAATCAGTAGGATTACATTATTTAACATTTTGTTTCACTCCAATGAGATTTTTCTTTCTCAGAAACTAAATGCTGCTTTTGATGGTAAAAGGAAGAGAAATACAAGCAGCAGGAGTGTGGGGTTTGATCATTGGCTTTTCTAACCTAGCTGTGACCACCATCAAAATTTCATGTGCAGTTTCCAAAGTCATTTGGAGTTCACTAAATCAAATTACCTCTCATGTTACCCCATTTGCCTTTACTAACATGCTGTTTTCTCTGAAAACATGTGTGATCAGATTACCTATTGTTATACTTTTCTGGAGAGAGATCTATATTATATCCAATTTCTTCATCAGTTAATACAAATTAACATAATAAATGGTAGGTCCCTCTTCATGATCTTGGGATAATGTTGCTTTTAACCAGAATTTGTCTACTTTTATCTAGATCTCAAGTGAGCTATATAGTTCTTTTAACACTTAATAAATTGAAGTATTCTTTTCCTTCCTTTTAGAGTCTTAGTCTAAAAGCAATAGTCTGAGCAATTTCTTCTTTTTACCATAAAAGATGCAATGATATTCTAAAATATTTTACTCCAGTTCCATAAAAATACAGTACTTCCTAGAGTTCAGCAGTATTTTTTTTTTTTTCATCTAGGGTTACTTATTTTTATTCAGAAAAATGTCCATTAGGCATTAGGCATGTTTGTAGAATTTCAGGATACTGACCTCATGCAATAATGTGTCATTTCTAGTGTCTATCTTGCTTATTATCTGTAATTCCATTTAAAAATACATTATATATATTTGTTTCATTCACTGTCTACTTTTCTTGAAGCATATGTGAGAAGAGGATTTGCAATACTTCCTACATTTTTTTACATCAGAGTTAGCTACCCTTTGTATTTATCATTGAGAGTCCTTTTAACCCAAGAAGACTGCAGTGCTTATTAAGAATCTATTTGCTCGTGTTGGACCATGTTTTGCCAAATATTTTAGTAACACATTGATAATTGTGAAATATCTTAGTTTGCTGTTAACAAATAATCTTCACTTGTAGTTAGTTTATATTTTCTACTGTTACATATGAAATAATATACCTAGGAAGGAAAGGAAATGAATATCAAATATTTCACAATAAAATCCTAAAATGGCTTCTGATGATTATATATAAAAACCCATAGATGATAATAAGAAAATAATGAGTAACATATATTAAAAGATTACTATGTTACAAACACTGTACTAAGCATATTATAAATAATGTTTTATTTAACTTTCAAAGAAAACTTTGGTTAGGGACTATTAGTGTTTCCATTTTTAAATAAAGTTATACATTCACAGAAGCTAGGATATGATGGAATGTGAATATAATTTCAAGCTAACTGAATGCAAAAACTAGTGTTTATCATTTAGTAATTTTAATATTTTAATTAGAAAATTAACTTATATTATTAGCCAGGACAACAAATTAATCACATTAAGTTTAAATTTCAAGTTGATTGCTAAGTAAAAATTATGGTTCTACATTAATACTCTTAGAGTCCTTAGTGACAACATTTCCTCATTCTCTGACAGAAAGGAGTAATGTTCATCTGGTGGTCTTGTAGAATTTATAGTTCCCTAAGTGGAAAATCTCTGACCTTGACTGGATCTTCATTAAGGTCACTGATAACAAATGGGCCTGTCACATTGGGGTTGAGGAAGTAGGAAGTTTGTGTCTGGGAGAACATGGGATAGCTAGAGACAACAAATAACAAGAATAAAAAAAAGTGCATTGCTGGTTTGATTCTTTCTCCCTGCTCGTCAAAAGTACTTTGTGTGTTGGTTACAAAGCCCTTTGCCATTGAGCTTGAGAAAATAGAAGAGGCAGAGGAGGAGTACTTATTACTTGCTGTCATAAACTTCAGATCTACTTTCTGCCCAAACCCAGCTAGCATCATAATTCTTTGTAGAGTTCTCTTTTTAACATAATGTTACATTTAATAATTTGAGTCTACTCACTATTAAAATTGACCAAAAGTTTCCTTGTGGATTTCTTGAAAACATTTTTTAAGCTTCAGACAGGAGAAATTGTATATTAATAAAACTGAATAGTGAAGAAATTTCATAAGTGGTACAGAGAAAACCTTTAAGACAAGCAAAATATTGTACTGTAGGTTAAAAGTGTTTGGAAAAATTAAACTAACTTAGATATTAAATAGAAAAAATATAAACCATTTAGTTCTTGTAAGCAAGTCTTTACTGCTTTAGCCTTATTTGGGGTTCAATATTTCACAATTTTTAATGTCTTAAAGATTACATTAAGATATTGTAAGTCTAACATTGGCTTACAAATTCTCATGTAATATTTTAGGATATTTGTAATGGAGAGGGAGGGAATGATTTTAATTGGAATATTATTTAAAAACAGAAAACATGATTTAAGTTAATACCAACATGTGTACATTTAAGATTTAATTATCCAAACCTTTTAAAAATTAATTGCTATTTAGTCTTTAAATGTTCAAGCCCCAGAAGATGTAAATTAACCATTTAATTTTATTATAAACATATTCAAGAAGATGTGATGTCAGAACATATTTTGTTATGAGTATTTTACTTTCTAATGTTTGTGTTCTTTTAGAGAGATTATTTGTCTGCAGTCTAGAATGTCTTCTTGAGGTAAAAAGTTATCCAACAATATATGAATTGCGAATTGCTGGTCATGCCACAGAAAACTATGTTATACTGGCAAATGTCTTTGCAGTAAGTGAATAATTTAAAGCACATATATCTTGAGAAAAAGAGTAAACATATTTTTACATTGACTAATAAATATCAGAAAATATAATTGAATGAAAAAGGAAAGGGGAAAGTTATCTACTGTGAGATTTATTTAGTAAAAGATTTAAAATAATGTAGAGAGAGAAATCTCTCAATGGCTGTCAAGCATAATACTGGATCTCCATATTTAGCCTTGGTACCTTGTTATTTAAGAGGTGTGTATACATCTAAGTATGTCAGAGAAGAGCAATGGATAAAATTATGGGAAGGAGTATGGAAGGAGTGCTTTAAAGGAAGATTAAATGTGGTAAAAACTTTTGTAAGTTCTAAGGAACAGTAAATTAAAATGAAAATGATGTATAAATAAAGAACAATTGATAGAATAATAATTGGACATACTTGAAAGTGATAATGAGATGAAATTAAGGTACATATTGTGTGTAGGAAAATTCCTTTGTATGAAATATATACCAGACAAATATATAATGTCATGAAAAAAGCTATTTGTGGTCTCCATTAATTCATCTGGGAGACAATTTGGGATTAATACCAGAGATTCTAGGTCCAGAAAAGCAGGTCTAAATGCCTAACAGATTTGAGGACTACCCGGCAGCTGTGTGAATGAACTGAGTCTGGTAGTACCACTTTCCCTCATTCCCCACTAACTAGGGCACAGAGAAAAACATACTCAGGATTTGTGTTAGGGTCAGCTGGACAGGGCCAGCACTTTCTAAAGAGCTGGTTATATGCAAAACTGATTAAGCCACAGTGAAATACAGACAGAGAACCTCATAGAGAAGCTAGGGAAAGGTGTACTGTTGGGTAGATGGAGAATATACTCTATCAGAGTTGGGAAGATTTCAAAAGGATACATACAGATTGCCACTGAATGGATTGTCAATGTTCAGAAAGGAGGTTCGTTAGGAAAAATGGTTTGTGTAGGAAAACCCTGTAACACTGTAAGAGGGTTGGAATAGTCAAATATGTACAACAGAATGTGAAGAAACTGTAGTGATGGACACATGGAGATAAAATCGGAAGGAGGTCCAGAAAAAGGAATGAAAATTGGACAGTGCAACTAGTCTCAAGGTAAAAAAAAAAAGCCAACAGCAGTAAAAGAGATTGTGGCAAAGAGCAGAGCACATGCCCCATTTAAGGAGAAAACATTATTTGTATATACCATGATATTAACATCTGGCTGCATGGGTCTAATGTTGCTTCACCTTCTGATTTTCAAGAGATAATGAAAATGAGAGTGTTTTAGTTTTTTTTTTTTTTTTTTTTCTTTTCTTTTTTGTGGTGTTGGGCGTTGAACCCAGGGCCTTGTGCTTGCATGCTTTGCAAGTGTTGGACCACTGAGCTGCTGCCTCCAGCCTTTTTTTTTTTTTTTTTTTACTTATTTTTGAGACAGGGTCTCGCAAAATTACGCAGACTGCCTCTGGTCTTGAACTTGTGATCCTCCTGCTTCCACCTCCTGAACCACTGGGATTACAGGCGTGTGCCACCACACCTGGCTAAATATGAGAGTGTTAAAATTGGGCAAATGGTCAGGTGCGGTAGTATAGGCCTGTAGCCCCAGTGATTTGGGAGACAGATGCCAGAGGTAGCCTGTATAATATAGCGAAATTCTAACTCAAAAAGTTTTAAAAAATTGGGCTTGGGGGTGCAGCTCAGTGGTAAGGCCCTTGCAAAGTATATGCAAGGCCTTGGATTCTACCCCCCAAATCCTGCAAGAAAAGAACAGCTCACGTATATTTATACATACATACATAAATGTTAAAAAAATAAAATTGGATAGCTAAAGAAGGAAAATAGCTTCCTTAGACGGTTGTGTGAATTTAGGGAAATGTCCTTCAGATTTTGGGACTCATTGTCTTTTGCTTTATATCGTGATGGATTATTATATAGGCTCCTGTTGTTGTTGTTAGGTGCCCACTCATAGAGACCTTATGTACAACAGGCGAAACACCATTGTCAGTGCTTCTGTGCTATTCATAGGGCTTTCAATGGCAGATTGATTTTGGGGAGTGGGCTGTTGGGTCCTTCTCCCAAGCCTGCAGTATCTGGTGTTCCCAGGAGGTTTCCCATCCAAGTACTAACCAGGCCCAACCCTGCTTAGCTTCCAAAATCTGAAGGGATCAGATGCTACAGGGCTATGGCTGCAGGCTATATAGGCTCTTAGGATGAGTAAAATCACTCTTTAAAGAATCAAGTCCACCTATGATTATTTCCTCACCTCCATCAGGAGAAAGAGTTGTATTAAAAGCTTGTTCTCAGCACTCTTTTTCCTACCTTAAGAAGATCCCGTGGTAACTAAGATCTGAATTCAAGATAAGAAATTTGTGATTTATTCCTCAATCTCTCACCCGTCTTTTTTTATTTTTCTTTTTAGAATTAAATTTATTTTTCAGTTTTCATTATTTTATTTAATTTTAATTTTTTTTTTTTTTTGCAGTACTTGGGAGTTGAACCCAGGGCCTCACACATATTTGAGAGTGCTTTCCTAATGAGTTGCATGCCTGGTCCATTTTTTATGTTTTAATCTTGAGACAGGATCTCACTAAGTTATGTAAGCTGCCTCTAGCCTCGAGCTTGCAATCCTCCTGCCTCAGTCTCCTGAGTTGCTGGAATTATAGGCATGCACCACCACATGCAGCTTCAAGTATATTTTTTATGGATGTATAAAAACAATTTTACATATCAGTGGGGTAACTTTATGTTTCTAATGTGTATATATTTAAATTAGGTTAAACATATATGTTGTTGTTAAGTACAGTGTACTGATTGTATAATTGTTCTTGTTGTTAGATGCCTTCGAGTCGGTTCCAACTCATAGTGACCCTACATACAACAGGCAAAACACTAGTGTCAGTGCTTCTCTGCTATTCATAGGGCTTTCAATAGCAGATTGATTTTTAGGACTGGATTGCCAGGTCCTTCTCCCATGCCTACTGTATTTGGTGTTCCCAGGCAGTCTCCCATCCAAATACCAACCAGGGCCAACCCTACTTAGCTTCCTAGATTTGATGGGATTGGATGCCCCAGTACTAAGGTATAATAGCACCCCAGAAATTCTTTCTCTTGTCGAACTGTATCTTAGTACCCATTAGTCAACATTTCCCCACCTCCATACTCTCTTTGGCTTCTAGTAACCACCATTATACTCTCAACTTCTGTGAGATCAACTTTTTAACCCCCATATATTCCATGTATGCGTGAGATGATGCAGTATTTGTCTTTCTGTGCCTGGATTATTTCACTTATACAATAATCTCTAGTTCTATCCATCTTATCTCAAATTATAGATTTTATTATTTTTTATGGATGAATATTATTCCATTGTGCACATGTATGATAATTTCTTTATTCATTCAACAGTTTATAATACTTAGAGTGTTTCCATTTCTTGGATATTGTGAATAGTTCTGCAGTGGAAATGAGAATGCAGATATCTCTTGGATATACTTTTATATTTTAACTTCCTTTGGATATATTTGGATATATTTCTAGTGGTAGGTAGCATTGCTGTATCATAAGTTTTATATTTATTTTTTGAGGAACCATCATACTACCTTCCATAATGGCTATCATTGGATTATTTCATTTTTGCTATTTAGTTTTTAGAGTTATAAATCCTTAAATGTATAGTCTGCAAATATTTTCTTTTTTTTTTTTTTTTTGTGATACTGGGGGTTGAACCCAGGGCCTCACACTTGCATGCTCTGCAAGTGCTGGACCACTGAGCTTCACCCTCAGCCCATTTTTTTACTTTTGAGACATGGTCTCACTAAGTTACTCAGACTGCCTCTGGTCTCGAACTTGCGATCCTCCTGCCTCCACCTCCCAAGCCTCTGAGATTGCAGGCATGTGCCACCATGCCCGGCTCCTCTGCAAATATATTCTCACATTCTGTAGGGTTTTTATTCACTTTGTTGATTTTTTCTTTGTTATTGAAAAGCCTTTTAGTTTGATGCAATCTATTTTTTCTTTTGTTTTCCCTGCTTTTGTGATCTTCTCCAAAAATTCCTTGCCCATGCTAGCCTCTTGAAGCATTTCCTCTATGTTTTCTTTGAGTGGGTTCATAGATTGAGGTCTTACATTAAAGTTTTAATTCATTTAGACTTGAACTTTTGCCTTTGATGAGAGATGGATGTCTAGATTCTTTCTTCTGCATGTTGATATATAATTTTCCTAGCACTAGCTATCAAAATGATTATCCTTCTCCAGTGTGTGTTCTTTGCACCTTTGTTGAAAATGAGGTGACTATGGATGTGTAGGTTCATTTCAAACCTCATTATTACTACATTTCCATTCACTTATTTTATCATTTTAATATATCTTCAAGCATGTTGTCCACCATTTCCTATAAATCCTTCAATTTCTTTATCACTTGATCTCATTAGATTACTGCATTATCAAGTCATTTGTGTCTTCCACTGACTGTTCCTTATTTTGACAATTTGTCAGTTCCTTGATGATGAGGACTGAATTATTTAGTATTTACTTTCAAAAAACGTTACATGGCATCTCTTTCAGTCTTCTGGAGATGGAGACTCAGTCAGTCTTACATGCAGTTAAACTGGGTATAGGCATTACTGCAGCTATGGTTCACCACTCAAATATTTTGAGATTGTGATCAGGGCTTCCCCTTTCTGAAGAACAATGATCTAACATTTAACTTCTTGTTTATTTATTTATTTTTCAGATGCTGGAGCCTTCTTAATACTTTAGAGATAATATGCCAGCTTGTCACACTACATAATATCTCTCATTGCTCTATAGATTGAATGCGTACTCTGGGCCATTGAGACAGTAACTGTTTCTCTCCAGTCCTACCCCACCTTTCTCTGCCTTGGAGAATCCCTGTCAGCCTTGCTATGAGGCCATCTTGCCCTCAACTTTGAAGATGGATTATATTCCTGGAATGTTTTAGAATATATTATCTCAGTTCTGTACCTGGCCTCTGGTAGGTGAACCCAGGGAGCATCTCTGAAGTGTTTCTTTTATGCATAGTTCTTTCAATATGATGGATGGGCATTGACTTTTTCAATATAATATTTTTATTAATTTTTACAAAATTCTTATGTAGTAGGTATTAGCAAAATTCTACACAAGAGTAACTGGAAGTGCATATATGTAAAGTAATTAGTGCTCAAATATAACACATGTGAGTCTGGTTTTCACTTTAAATTCATTATTCAAGCTAAACCATTTAATTTAAAAACAAAAACCATAACTACAAAGTAAAAGAATATTGTTGATAGGTCATTTCATAAAAATGAACGCTAAAAAATGATAAGAATAGAAAATATAGATCTAGAAAGTCTTAAAGTTAATGGAAAATGTAAAAAAATTGATGTTAGGATTAATTATGTCTAATAAAAATAAAAAATATTAGAGTAGGCAAGTTATACACACACACACACACACACACACACACACACACACACACACACACACATATGCCTACAGCTGTACCACTGTGGTGTCAGATCCTGTCAGATCTTAGAAGCTAAGCAGGGTTGGGCCTGGTCAATATTTGGATAGGAGACCACCTGAGAACACTAAGTGCTATAGGCTTGGGAGGAGGACCCAGCAGGCCACTCTCAAAAATCAATCAACCATTGAAAACCCTATGAATAGCAGAGAAGCAGGAATAATATGGTTTCACCTGCCGTACATAGGATCGCTATTTGTGTTGGATACCAAATAGATGGCAACTAGTTATACACACACACACACACACGTATATATATGTATATATATATATGTATATATGTATATATATATATACAAAATATGTATATATGCATTAAAAAGGAGTCAAGTGTAAAATTGGAAGAATAGGTATTTATTTATTTAACATAAAAGCCAGTTGTGATAGCAAAAGGAATTTATAATATTTAAGATAATAAAGATAAAATTAGGAGAGATTAAGGTAAAGATGAAAAAAACTTACTTTGAAGAAAAATAGATAACTCTATAAACAGGATAGAAGGAGAAAATGAAAGACAAGGAAGCTTATGACTGTCTATTAACAATTGAAAGAATAAGGAAAATGTGGTACAGATTCACAATGGATACTATTCAAAATAAAAAGAATAAAATCTTGTCATTTGTGACAAAATGGATGGAACTGAAGATTATTATTTTAAGTGAGATAAGTGCAGAAAGTGCAGAAAGATAAGCACTGCATGATCTCCCGTATACACAGAATCTGAAAAGGTTGGCATCACAGAACTTGAGAGTGGATTATGGTTTGTAGAGGCTAAAAACAGGGCAAGTTGGAGTGCAGCTAGGTTGATCAATGGGTAGGATGTTATAGTTAGGAGCAAGTAGCTCTGGAATATGATTGTAGTTTGGTGACTAAAGAAAATAATTGCATATCATGCATTTCAAAAAGTTAGAACAAAGGATTTTGAAAGTTTTCTCCCCACAGATTTGATGTTTGAGGAGATATATATTTAAGCTGATTTAAATATACACAATGTATAACTGTATCAAACACTACATTGTACCCTACTTAAATATACAACTTTATATATTTGTACCAGTTAAAAAAAAAAACAACCCACATGTCTGTCAGTTTGCTGCACTGTGGGGGCTTCTGTGTTGCCATGAGGTTGAGAGCTCTGCCACTGTAACCTCGGACATTAGCAAGGTTACCCAAGGTGGAGAGGTTTTCAGCTGAGGTTCCAGACTAAGACAGACTAGGGAGTAGAACCTGATGAGCCACTCCTGAAACACCTAGCCATTGAAAACCCTATGGATAGCAAAGAAACACTGTCAGATATAGTGCCGGAAAATGAGGCCCCAGGTTGGAAGGCACTCCAAAGATTACTGGGGAAAGGTTGCCTCATCAAAGTAGAATCTACTGTGATGACAGAAATGGAGTAAAGCCCCAGGATGCTCAATTTGCTGATGTGGCACGACCCAAAATGAGGAGAAACAACTGTAAACATCCATTAATAATTGGAACGTGGAATGAACGTAGTATGAATCTAGGAAAATTAGAAATTGTTAAAAGAGAAATGGAGCGCATAAACGTTGACATTTTAGGCATCAATGAGCTAAAATGGACCAGCATAGGCCATTTTTGGCAGAAACCAAGCTCAGTTTTGAATATTTTCTTTTCTTTTTGTACTTTCCCTGTCAGAACACCAAGAGATTCTCAAAGAGTCCCAGTAATTACTACAAAACAGAGCAGCAAATAAAGTTTTCATGTTTTGCTTTATTTGTATTGGTTTTATTCTTTGTTGAATAAGAAGTCAAGATATGGAAGAAAAATTCTGTTTATTTCAGAGAAACCTAAAAGCAGGCTTCCTTAAAAGTGTCACAGAGGCAATTTAGTCTCTAGATAAGAGTAAGATGAGGAGTGCATAACAGTTGACCCCTGAATAGATGGTAAAGTCTCAGATAAACTATTTGGGGGCAGTCATTTTTGGAAAATTGTGCAAATATAGTCATCAAAATGTCTACCTTATAGAATAAACTACAAAGGTTTGAACTTGATTAAGTCTTATTGCTACAAACATAGTAAAGTCACACCTTTCCATTTGGATACATAATTTGCTACCTTCAGAAGAGAGGATAATGGTAATGTTAATAGATTGTTGATGTTATTATTATTTTTGATGTTTTAACTTTCTTTTTCTTTTCTTTTCTTTTTTTTTTTTTCCGGTACTGGGGGTTGAACCCAGGGCCTTGTGCTTGCATGCTTTCCAAGTGCTGGACCATGGACCTGCACCCCCCAGCCCTTTTTTTTTTTTTTTTTTTTTTTTTTTTTTTTTTTTTTTTTTTTTTTTTTTTTTTTTTTTTTTTACTTTTTGAGACAAGGTCTCACTAAGTTACACAGACTGCCTGCCTCTGGTCTCAAACTTGAGATCCTCCTGTCTCTGCCTCCCGAGCTGCTGGGATTACAGGTGTGCAGCACTGCTCCAGGCTTTAACTTTCTTTAGGAGGCCAAGTTATATTTTCATCAATTTAATTTATGAAATTCCTTGGAGAAGTTCCCATGCTCAGCTATATCATCATAGTAGGCATTCAGAGATAAATTACCAGAAATAACATTTCAATATTATGTTGCTAGAGTCTATAAGCTAAGTGAACTCAATTTATATTCTTCTGAATGTTTAAATATGTGGTTTAAATATCTCACATTCATATGCATAGTTTATTATTCTGAGTATTAATATAATTGTCGTCATTGAAAAAATTTGGAAAATAGTAAACACCATAAAGTTAACTATGAATCCAATATCAAAAGATAATAACAACATAAAAATAGATTGGTAGACATTGTTAAAATATATTATAGCTAGGACATAAAATATCAAATTATGCAATAGATAAGTACACCTTTATATCATGTTTTAAAAGTTAAAGCTGTAGTATATCTATTTTTCTGCATTATTAAATATTATACAGTCATTCCATAAATTACTTAACTAGTTCTGTTTTATTTAGTATTGATAAATTTTCTAATTATTTATTGTAAATAATGGTTCATATCCGCAAGTGGAATTATTGAGACAAATGCTGTGGTCATTTATGTTTCTTAATAATTAACCAGTAGCCTAGGATAGTAAGATGAAAACAAGTTTAAGTCATATAGTCTTAGATTCAAAACTTGGAAACTCGATTTCATGTTTGCTGCTTCTATCTTTAAAAAGTATTATATAAAATCTAAATATTGGAATGGTAAATTTGAGGTTTGTTAAAAAGATATCTTTATTTTAAAACTTTTTAATATAGTAGATGACCTGGCACATAGTATATTCCCAAATGACAAATTTTTTTTAATAAGTGTATTCACATTTAAGTTATCATATTTGTTGCAATCTTTTTTGTAACATCTAGGCTATGTATTTTCTAAAGTATTACTTAATTTTCCAATAACTACATGTTCGAGTAGATTCTCTATTTGAGTTAAAAAACTCAAATGTCTGAGCAAACTCAGCTTTGTAGGGATAGACTTGCACTTTGTAAATGCTTATTAGCTTTTTGCACACATGTAAAATAATAAATGAGGTAAAACTAGAGTTTCTCTTCATGTACAAACTATGAAAAGTAAATTTCACAGATCTTCATCTGAGTATCTAAACACTTAAGGATCTGTTTTGCATCTATGAAATTAAGATGCAGAGATTAGGACTTTCCATTTCTGTAAATATCCGTAAAATTTCCAGAGTACCCAAAAGATCATAATGTGTTTGATTATTGGTCATCTTATCAAGATATATTGTTTTCTAATGGGTTTATAGCAGCTTTCATTTTCAAGTGAGCCAAGTCCACACAACACTTGTTACTGATTCTACAAAGAATTGAGTTGGTGTTCAAATTTTTGTATGATAGATAGATTGATTGAATAAACATGTAGGGTGCATATATTTTTGTGTCTTTACTCTTGGACTTTCTTTTTATTGTTTCAGAAAAATTTCTATTCTTAGATGGTTTTTATGTCCCCAAATAATGAAGGTGCTAGAGGTCTGACCACCTAGTAACTCAGTGGCTGTTAAGTTTATTGCCTCTTTAGGTTAAGATTATGCTACATTCATTTCAGAATATGGAATTCAATATAATTACAACATAACCACATGGCTAATTGCAAGTAAAACCTCCCCTAAAATTAATATTTAAAGTAGAATTTCAGTCAAAGCAGAATGAATTAGCAAAAATTGTTATAACAAAGTACCCTAAGGAGATTAGCGCATTTTAGAGAAATTTGGTTTGTGAGTTAGGAAATAATCCCTAATAAATCTCCAAAGAAGCCAGCTTCTACTTCTAGAAACTGTATTTCTAGTGGGTTAAGTATTCAATCTTTCATTTTACTTTCTTTTGCAATTCACTAGGTGATCTCTTAGAAAAACAAAAATAACCCTTCCTTTGATGTTTAAGTTTTTATCCTTTGATGGCTAATTGCAATGTTTTATTTTTCTTCTACTTTGAGCACCTAACAAGACATCTCTTTCCCCATTGGCTACATGTGAAAACTAAGCTCATCTCTTTTCTTTATTCCTATTAACCATTAAATTCTTAGCACACATTTCAATTTATCTTCTATCTCAGAAGGATAATTTAAAAAGTAGATTTGCAAATTATGAACAATAGGTTTTTATTGCTGTATTTTATTGCACTTTGTCAATTTAGTGATATATTGACAGATAGTGGCAATGAAGGTAAAAAGTTGAAAAGAGTTTGCAAATCAATATGGGTTCATGGGAGATGTAGCATATTTCTTAACGCTTTAAAGATGTTTGGAATATTATAAGAGATACATTTGGGGTGATGGAAGAAATTTGTGTATTGTTATTGAGCATAACAGCTATTGAGATATCAAGAAATTGTGAGGGATCAAATGAAACCAGATGTGAGGCTAATGGATTAAAAGAAGTACTAGTGGATTAATGGGAAGAATTACAGCTAATTATAGAAGTTCCTAGCAAAATTACATATACCGTAGATACTATATATAGGATTGGTGAATATTAGAAAGAGAAATGGACAAGTAAATGTCCAGATCAGGTGGATTCCTATATGGTATACCTTGATAGATTATGGTGCTACTCCAGGTGAATAAGAGGAGTGGTAGGGGAAAGAAAATGTTTCTTCCCCCCTGTATTGAACAATATTTATTTTACCTTATAAGCAATGTTTCCATTGTAAATTTTTTGAACAGGTGTGCAAAATTTGGCACTATTTATGTAGTGTTACTTTTTTGTTTTGTTTTGTGTGTATGTGTATATCTCTCCAAATTTCTTACATTACTGAAAATGTTCACTGCAACAGTGTGTGTGGTGGGAGAGGCCAGAGTGGAAGGCAACCTGAGTATCCATACCTTGAATAAATAAATGGATTATTAAACAATGAAAGTGTAAGCAACAAAAAAGGCAGTGGTTATTTTGTTATATGAGTCTCATGTTGCATCCTGACATTCTTTATTCTTATCACAAAACAGGCCAGATGTGACTGAGTTGTCTAATCCATGACTTTCACTCATGTGGAGTCACTGCGCTCTGAAATCTCATTACTGCAGAGTTTCCCTGCCATTTGATGTTAGGCATAGCATGGATGTAATTTGTCTGGAAGCTTCAATGACTACTGTAGTGGGTCCTGGCCTCACATTCATACCCTTCTGTGTAACCCAAACAGTTCACATGCAACAGTCTACCTTTTTTTTCTGAGCCACATATCAGTTATGTGGTGTCTGGTTCTCATAAAATTATTCTGACATTCACAAAGCAAATGTCTTTGAGTTTTGACTGCAGGGTGACATGACCCACCAGATGTGGTATTCTGGTGTGGTTTGAAGGAAGCAGACAATGTTTACATTAACCTTTTTAGGCCTTTTCCCATGTGAGGTTAGAAGCATGGCAGTTAAATGAAGATGCTTAGTCATCCAGAATCCTATAAGCACTTGACACCATGTCAAATAACCTACTCTGTCCCATATGATTTGGCAGTCCTGGATATGGTAATAAAGCAGCCTGGTAATAAGAACCCAATGCTATTTGAGTACCTATCTATGTAAGGACATCATTGTATTTTCTTTTCCCTTTGGTAATATGTTTTTTAACAAATCCCATTATGAGAACACTGGCCACTAATAGAAAAAAGATGAAAATTTCATCCTAAATTTTGTGAATTTCTGGACTTCAAATAGATTTCTCAACTACTCCATTTATTTCTTGGATTATGATCTATCTAGTGGGCAGAGCCTTACAGACAGGGTATATTAGCAAACAATGTCCTTTCACATTGCTAAAGAGTTCACGAAGGAAACCTTACATTAACATGAAAATTTTATTTTGACCTGCTTTAGGTTTTTACTGTGAATGAAACACTATTAAAATCTGGCAAAAGTGGCAAATTTATTCCAAGAAGGGATAAAGAAGTGAATGCCAAATCTAAGCACCTGCTTTTCTTGGTTAAGCTCCTGACTTCATTTAAAATAGCATGTGGTTTTTCTTAAAACTTGCTATTTTTCTCCTTCTTTCTCTTCTAATTTATGAAAAAAGGAACATAGCAGCTATTAGTAGATTTAAATGTTCCAATAGCTCCAAGGCAACACAAATATCATTTTACAAATGTAAAATCTGTCATGATGCTCAAGCAATAGAAAAAAAATTGGGATGATTTTCCTTTGTAAGCACTTGTGACAGCTAAAAAGTAATAATTCCTACTAATAAGTGATTTAATGTGTCCCAACATGCATCCAAGCTTGCAGCTATTATGTCAATAAACAGACCTAATCAGTTTAATGTGCTGTAGGCAGGGCTAGCAGTGCATACAAATGTAAAGATAACAAGGAGCTGAGTCTTATCTCTTCTATTAGGGTTTTCCTCAGTGGTAACAGACTTTGAGGCATCCCTATGTGAATTCTCTTACATTTGTACCTGTCCAAAATGTCTGTTCTCAAGTTAACTCTTATCAGTTGACTCTTCTGGACTCATTTTTATTCCACTGTAATCTTCCTGGTATATCTTGCTGCCTCTGCACTGTCTTACTTTGATTAGGGTGTGTATTCCACCATTATTGACAGGAAGACTGAGGGTGTGGATAAGAAAGATGATGGAGTGGGGAAGGAGGAATGCTGCAAGGAATCAAAATAGATTTTCTTTGTCCTAGTATTAGCGAAAGGGGTGGGATTTAGCTCAGTCAGTAGAGTGAAACTCTGTGCTCTCTGTAGCCCTCAGTTTGATCCGCAGGACCACAAAAATGGGAGAAGGCCCTGGCAACCCACTCCCATAACAATCCCAAAAGAATCAGCAATAGAAAAGCCTCTGAAGAGCAGACAAACACTGACATATGGCCAGGTATGCCACAGTGTCCATTAGTGTTTCATTCTGTTGTACATCCAGTTGCTATGAGTTGTACATGACTTGGTGGCACCTAACAACAACAACAACAACAATAACAATCTCAGATAAAAAGGAAATATCCAGATGTTACTATGATAGAAAGATTTATTTATCAATCTAGAATTTAGGAACATAATCATGTTGAATACATATGCGTGGTCTACGTGTATGTCTAGTTACTATCATGTCATATCCTAATCTGATCATGAAAAAAATTTAGAATATAATATTGGCATTAACTATGAATGAGAAGAATAAAAAACATAAACTCTATATAACTCCAGAAATTCTAGTGACTTTTGGGGGTGAGGGTGGTGGTCAATGACAATTGTAAAAGATAACTACAATTTATACAGTATTTCCACTGTGTCACCTACTTTATAAATTCTTTTTCAATCAGTCCTCACAATATTCCTCCTCCAGAAAAGTGTCATGGCATCTATTATACAGATTATTGAAGTATAAAAATACAGGATGCTTTGTTTTTTCTAACCAGTACTACTTGGGAGAAGGACCTGGAAACCCACTCTCAAATATCAATCTGTCATTGAAAACCCTATGAATAGCAGAGAAGCATTGACAATAATGTTTCATCTGTTGTACATAGGGTCACTATCAGTCAGATACTGACTTGATGGCACCTAACAACAACAACAACAACAATAACAATAACAATAACCAGCACTACAATTCAAAAGCATCAATTCTCCTCCTGCCTACCTTATTTACTGTCCAGCTTTTGCAAGCATATGATGGGGTTGAAAATACCAAGATTTGAGTCAGGCACACCTATATATTCAATGTGACATCTATTTTTTTCCAGCACTTTAAAGAGGTCTTTTGCAATAGCTTTTCCCAGTGCAATGTGCCTTTTGATTTCTTGACTGCTGCTTCTGTGGGTGTTGATTGTAAAAACAAGTATGACAAAATCTTGGACAACTTCAATCTTTTCTCCATATATCATGACCATTGCTTACTGATCCATTTGCTAGGATTTTTGTTTTCTTGATGTTGAAATGCAATATGTACTGAAGGCTATGTTTTTTGATCCTTATCAGTAAATATTTTAAATTCTCTTCACTTTCAGCAGGGTTGTATTGATGGAATAATGCAGTTTATTAATGAATATTTCTCTAATCTTGATGGCACATTCTGCTTTATAAACCCAGCTTCTCAGATTATTTGCTCAGCATAGAGATTAAAGAGGTACAGTGAAAGGATATAACCCTGATATATACCTTTTCTGAATTTAAGCAATATTTCCTTGTTCTGTTCAGACCACTGCCTCCTGGTCCATATACAAATTCCTCATGAGTAGAATTTTTATCCATAATTTGCTGTGATCAGCACAATCAAATGTCTTTGCACAACCAATAAAACATAGATTAACATCTTTCTAGTATTCTCTACTTTCAGCTAATATCCATCTGACAACAGGAATGATGTCCCTGGTTCCATGCCCTCTTCTGAATCTGGCTTGATTTTCTAGCAGTTCCCTGTTTATATACTGGTATGGTTGCTTTTGAGGGATCATTAGTGAAATTTTACTTGTGTCTGATATTAATAATATTATCGAATAATTTCTGCATTTGGTTAGATCTCCTTGTTTAAGAATAGGCAATAACATGTATCTTTTCTAGTCAGTTGGCCAGGTAGCTGTTTTCCAAATTTCTTGGCAGAGACAAGTGAGCACCTCCCATGCTGCTTCTGTTTGTTGAAACATCTCAACTGGTATTCCATCAATTCCTAGAGCCTTGTGTTTTGCCAATTCTTTTAAGGCAGCATCCACTTTGTCTTTCAGTACCATTGTTTCCTGATCATATGCAACCTCTTGATATGCTGATCATCCACCAATTCTTTTTGGTATAATGACTGTGTATTCCTTCCACCTTCTTTAGATGTTTCCTGTATTATTTAATATTTTCCCTGTAGAATCCTTCACTATTGCCACTTTAAGCTTGAATTTTTCTTCAATTATTTAAACTTGAGAAAAACAGAGAATGTTCTTTCCCTTTTGGTTTTCTATGTCTAATTCTTTGCACACATTATTATTATTATATTTGATTTTGTTCTGCTGAGCTACCCTTTGAAATCTGTTTAGTTTTTTAACTTTGTCATTTCTTTCTTTCACTTTACCTACTCAATGTTCAAGGTAAAGTTCCAGAGGTTTTTCTGACATGTAATTTGGTCTTTTACTTTTTTCCTTATCTTTTAAATAACTTTTTGCTTTCCTCATGTGTATATATTTGATGTCATGACACAACTCACCCTATCTTCAATCATTAGTATCTAATACATAAAAATCTGTTCTTGAGATTTTCTCTTAACTAAAGTGGGGGCATATTTAAAGTCATATCTTGGCTCTCATACAGTTCTAGTTTTCTTCCATTTCAGTTGGCCCTGTGTATGAGCAGTTAATAGTCTGATTCACAATCAGCACCTGATCTGGTTTTGACTTCTGATATTGAGCTTTTCCTTTGTGTATTTCCACAAGTGTAGTCAATTTTGTTTCTGTATGTTCTACCTGATGAATTCCATATGCATAGTTGCTGTTTATGTTTCTGGGAAAATATATTTGCTATGGAAAAGTAGTCCTGACAAAATTCTCTCATGTTATTTCCATCATCTTTTCTATCACCAAGGGCATATTTTCTAACTACTGAGTCTTTTTCTTTGTTTCCAACTTTTGCATTCCCATCATCAGTAATTATCAGCACATCGTGATTGCATATTTGATTGATTTCAGACTGCAGAAGCTGATAAAATTTTTCCTTTCTTCATTTGTGGCTTTAGTGGTGGGTGCATACTTTGAATAACAATCACATTAATGGCCTTCCTTGTAGATGTATGGATATTACTCTGTTACTGACAGCATTGTACATCAGGCCAGATCTTGACAGGACAGGTCTTTTTTGATGATGAATATAACCCATTTCTCTGTAAGTTGTCATTCCCAGCATAACAGACCATATGATTTTCTGATTCAAAATGGCCTATGCCAGTCCATTTTAGCTCACAGATACCTAAAATATTGATTTTTATGCTGCCCATTTCACTTTTGATGAATCCTAATTTTTCTAGATTGATACTACATATAGTCCATGTTCCAATTATTAATGAATATTTACAGTTTTTTTCCTTCTCATTTTGGGTTGTGCCATGTCAGCAAAAGAGGTCTCTGGGACTTTACTGCATTCTCATCATTAAGGTAGACTCTGAGGAGGCAAGTCTTCCTCAGTCATCTTTTGAGTGCCTTCCAACCCGAGGGGCTCATTTTCTGACACTATATTTGACAGCTTTTCTCTGCTATTCATAGGGTTTTTAATGTTTAATTGTTTCAAGAGTGGGGTGTTAGGTCCTTCTCTGTAGTCTGGCTTTGTCAAAATACATATTAATATAAATTTTATAGAATACTTCCCAAGTCATCAGACAAAATTTACTCACTATCCAAATGCCTGATTGTATTTGAATGAACAATTCAACTTGAAACAAAATTTGTGCATATATACCTATATATGCACATACATACATGAAATAGGATGGATTCTCTTAAAGGACAATAACAGTAGGACATCTTGGAGAGTTTTGTAATATAATCTTAAAAATGAAGATTGTTTATAAATTCAGTTGAGAAGTCAGCAGAAATATTTCTCTGACTTCCTTAATTATTATAAAAAGAAACACATTCCTGGTTGGAGTGGTGGTGGGAAAGTAGAGCAATTATTAACCTGAATTAAGGCTATGCCTTTAGAAGACTGATTAAATGTTCCTATTCTTGTAAAGGATAAGATTGAGAGAAACTGAAAGAGAATCCTTCTCTTTCAGTGGGTGAAGTTTGACTATTCATCTCTGTCCATGTGTTTCTTTTTCTTAGATGTTATTGTTTTGTTTTAGAATATAAATGGCCAAAATCAGCACTATTTAGAGTAGTGTTGTTTTAAGAGTATGTGAGAGATGATTTCCTCCTGTGGATCTTGAGAGCAAGTAGTAAAATTAGAAATGTCTGCATTCTATTTTATTCAAAACAGTAGTTCTGAAAGACAGCATTTTAGCCCCCTATATACAACTGCACCCCCCCCTACATGATGTATTCTTCTTTTTCCTCTATTATCTCATTACTGATGCTTGAAGATATTATTTGTATTACTTTGGTTACAGTTCCAATTAAGTCTCTATTTCTATAAGTTACTTTGTTTATTTTATTAGTTTAGGTGCTTATAGCACACACATATTCTCTAAGTATTATAAGATTACAATAGTAAGGGAAATAACAAGTGAATAATAGTATCAAAAATACAATTAAAATGACTATTTTAAAATGGGACTCTTGAATATAAGGAAAGATCATGTCAAACCTAAAGTTGGCCTGTGTGACTATTAACATGATTATCTCTGTTTTTTTTTTTTTTTTTCAGTACTGGGGTTTGAACCCAAGGCCTCGCACTTGCATGCTTTGCAAGTGCGGGACCACTGAGCTGCAACTCCAGCCCATTTTTTTTTTCACTTTTTTGAGACAGAATATTGCTAAGTTACCCAAATTGCCTCTGGTCTCAAATTTGTGATCCTCTTGCCTCTGCCTCCCGAGTCACTGGGATTGCAGACATGTGCCACCATGCCCAAACTACATGATTATCTCTTGAAGAATTCATTATAGGATTATAATTATTTATAATGCATTCAGCCTTCATTAATATCATATTTTGTGTCAGATACAGATACTAATATATTTTATACAGTATATAAATCTAGACATTTGATGTGGCATTTTACAATTATTCACATATAATATTTCACTTTTCCTTTTTTTTTACTGAGGAAACTTTAAACTTCTTTTCTGATATCTAATTACTCTCAATATATTATCTCATTTAATTCTGTAGCTAGTGAAATCTAAAATGAATAATATAAGTTTTCTTCTGATTTACACTGGCAGGAACTTCATTTTAATCAGTTGTATTGCCTTGAAGAAATTCATTGCTTAAATGTTTTTACTGAATTGAATGTTTATTTTCTTGTACAAATCAGAAAGAGGAAGATTCCTTATGCCATAAGCATCATTATTCTCAAGGTCCTATGCAAAAGACATCAGAATTGTAGTTGTAATATGTGGCTTAGCAGTATTTCTCTCTACAACTTCATACTGGAGTTTTGCTAATCTTTAAAAATACATATTCAAATTGCCAATTGATTGGCACTCAAATTGAAACAAAGTAACTTGCACTGAATGCAGAGGGAAATATTAGATTCAACATTGTTGTTCTTGTTTAAGCAACAGTGCTTGATGAGCTAGTAAAATATTAGTTATGCTAGATTAAAAGAATTAAGTCTGTTCTGATAATTAAGAGCTTTATATAGTAAGATTTATTCAGCTCTAGCATATAGATATCTGAAGTTCAAGGAGCTACACTGTTGATTAATATCAAGTATTTTAAAATTTGTTTTGTATATCATTCATGTCTACACTTAATATGCCCTGCAAGACTTTGTCTTCCCCATTATAGACTTAACAGGAAGGAGTGGAAATACTAGAGTGGGAAACTCCAGCACTTTGCTTTCCATCTTATTTTTGTCTTTGTAAAGAAATGCAAGTAGAGTTTTTTAAAACTTTATTCACTTACTTAGTTACTTAGTTATGATGTGGTGTCTTTATGTAGCCCAGAGTAGTGCTGAAATCAGGATCCTCATACCTTGGCCTCCTGAGGTCTAAAATTATAGGTGTGTGCAATCACACTCAGATTTCAAGTGGATTACTTTTTAAAAGTAAAATATAATTTCTTTTTGTTGTTGTTAGGTGCCCTCGACTTGGTGTCCGACTCATAGCAGCCCTACCTACAACAGGTAAAACACTATTGATAGTGTTTCTCTGCTATTCACAGGATTTTCAATGGCTGGGTTGCTGGTCCTTCTCCAAAGCCTATAGCACCTGGTGTTCCCAGGCGGTCTCTCATCCACATACTGACCAGGCCCAACCCTACTTAGATTCCGAGGTCTGATGGGATTGGTATGGCTGCAGACAATTTTCTTTTTAGAACATTCTTATGGGAAAAATTTTTATTTTTCTGTTCTTCTCTGTTTTCCAGAGTAGAAAGTATGATGGCCATACTTCGGAGGGTCTTAGATTCTCTTACTTTCATACAGTATACCCATTTCCATTTGAACATATTTTCTTCCTAGGGAAGAGAATCTGATTTCCCATGTCTAATTTCCTTGACAAAAATGTTTATTAAGGATTTCAAGAATCTAAATACTTTTTTCTCAATCATATTCTTTACATTCCAGATGAGACTTTTATGAGGAAACTGATACAGATGGATGTGAAACAGATAATACCCCAATATTAGTTTTTAGAGTTTTCTAATATATCTTGTCCCCCACATATCTGTCAGTTTGTGGGGGCTTGTGTGTTGTGATGAGGCTCAAAGCTATGCCACTGGTATCTCAGATACCAGCAGGGCTACCCATGGTGGACAGGTTTCATCTGAGCTTCCAGACCAAGACCAAATAGGGAGTAGGACCTGGCGAACCACTCCTGAAACAATTAGCCATTGAAAACCCTATGGGTAGCAAAGAAAAGCTGCCAGATATAGTGACAGAAAATGAGCCCCCCAGGTTGGAAGGCACTAAAAAGACTACTGGGGAAGAGTTGCCTCCTTAAAGTAGAGTCTACCGTGATGAAGGAATTGGAGTAAAGCCCCAGGAACCTCCATTTGCTGATGTGGCATGACTCAAAATGAGGAGAAACAACTGTAAATATCCACTAATAATTGGAACATGGAATGTATGTAGTATGAATCTAGGAAAATTAGAAGTCGTTAAAAGAGAAATGGAGGGCATAAACATTGATATTCTAGGCATCAGTGAGCTAAAATGGACCTGCATAGGCCATTTTGAGTCAGACAATCATATGGTCTACTATGCTGGGAATGATAAACTAAAGAGAAATGGGGATGCTTTCATCATCAAAAAAGACATTTCAAGATCTTTCATGAAATACAATGTTATCAGTGATAGAATAGTATCCATACGTCTACAAGGAAGGCCAGTTAATATGACTATTATTCAAATTTATGCACCCACCACTAAGGCCACAAATGAAGAAAGGGAAGACTTCTATCAGCTTCTGCAATCTGAAATAGATCAAACATGCAATTAACACATACTGATAATCACTGGTGACTGGAATGCAAAGGTTGGAAACAAAGAAGAAGGCTCAGTCATTGGAAAATATGGTCTTGGTGACAGAAACGAAGCTGGAGATCGCATGATAGAATTTTGTCAGACCAATGACCTTTTCATTACAAATACATTTTTCAACATCATAAACAGAGACTATACACATGGACTTCACCAGATGGAACATACAGGAATCAAATTGACTACATATGTGGAAAGATATGATGGAAAAGCTCTATACAAAATGTCAAAACAAGACCAGGTGCTGACTGTGAATCATATCATCAACTTTTCATATGCAAGTTCAAATCGAAGCTGAAGAAAATTAGAACAAGTAAACGAGAGCCATGGCATGACCTTGAATATATCCCACCTGACTTCAGAGACCACCTCAAAAATATATTTAATGCATTAGACACAAAAGATAGGAGACCAGAAGAGTTGTGGCATGACATAAAAGATATCATTCAAGAAGGAAGTAAAAAGTTCTTAAAAAGACAAGAAAAAAAGAAAAGACCAAATTACATGTCAAAAGAGACAGTAGAACTTGCCCTTGAACATCAAGCAGCTAAAGTAAAAGGAAGACATGATGAAGTTAAGGAACTAAACAGAAGATTTCAGAAGGCAGCTCGAGAAGACAAAAACAACTATTATAATGACATGTGGAAGCAGCTGGAGGCAGAAAACCAAAAGGGAAGAACACACTCTGTGTTTCTCAAGCTTAAAAAGTGAAAAAAAAAAATTCAAGCTTCCCATGGCAGTAGTGAGAGATTCTACAGGGAGAATATTAAGTGATGCAGGAAACATCAAAATAAGATGAGAAGAATACACAGAGTCATTATACAAGTAGGAATTGGTAGATGACCAGCCATTCCAAGAGATTGCATATGAAGAGGAACCAATGGTGTTGAAGGATGAAGTGCAAGCTGCCATGAAAGAACTGGCGAAACACAAGGCTCCAGGAATTGATGGGATACCAATAGAGATGTTTCAACAAACAGATGCAACACTGGAGGTGTTAGCATGTTTGTGCCAACAGGTTTGGAAAACAGCTACCTGACCAACTGACTGGAAGAGATCCATATTTGTGCCTATTCCCAGAAAAGGGGATCCAACTGAATGTGCAAACTATCAGACAATATCATTAATATCACATGCAAGCAAAATTTTACTAAGGATCATTCAGAAGTGACTGCAGCAGTATATAGATAGGGAATTACCGGAAAATCAAGCGGGATTCAGAAGATGGCGAGGAATCAGGGACATCATTACTGATGTCAGGTGGATATTAGCTGAAAGCAGAGAATATCAAAAAGATGTCTATCTATGTTTTATTGACTATGCAAAGGCATTTGATTTTGTGGATCATAATAAATTATGGATAACACTTCAGAAAATGGGAATACCAGTGCAACTAATTGTACTCATGAGAAATCTATATGTGAACCAGGAGGCAGTTGTTGGAATAGAACAAGGAAACACTGCCTGATTTAAAGTTGAGATAGGTGTGCGTCATGGCTGTATACTTTTACCCTATCTCTTCAATTTACATGCTGAGCAAATAATCTGCGAAGCTGGACTTTATGAGGAAGAACTCAGCATCAGGATTGGAGGAAGACTCATTAACAACCTGCGTTATGCAGATGACACAACTCTGCTTGCTGAAAGTGAAGAGGATTTAAAAACATTTACTGATGAAGATCAAAGATCATAGCCTTCAATATGGGTTGCGACTAAACATCAACAAAACAGAAATCCTTATGACTGGGTCAGTATACAATCTCACAATAAATGGAGAAAACATTGAGCTTGTCCAAGATTTTGCTTTGCTTTGCTTTATAATCAACACCCGCAGAAGCAGTCAAGAAATCAATAGATGCATTGTTCTAGGAAAAGCTGTGGCAAAAGATCTCTTTAGAGTATTGAAAAGCAAAGATGTCATGTTGAAGACGAAGGTGCATCTGACTCATGCCATGGTATTTTCAGTCGCATCATATGGTTGTGAAAGCTGGACATTGAACAAAGGAGACAGGAGAAGAATTGATGCTTTTGAATTGTGGTTCTGGAGACGTCTATTGAACATACCATGGACTGCCAAAAGAACCAACAAATCTGTCCTAGAAGTGCTACCAGAGTTCTCCTTGGAAGCAAGAATAGCCAGACTGTATCTTACCTATTTTGGACATGTAGTCGGAGAGATCAATCCCTAGAGAAGATGTCATGTTTGGGAGAGTGACAGGTCAACGCAAAAGAGGAAAACCTTCCACCAGATGGATTGACACAGTGTCTGCAACAATATACTTAAACATAAATATTTAATATGGTTTTCCTGGCACAGAATCGGCAAGTGTTTCAATCTGCTGTACATAGGATTGCTATGAGTTGGACTGTACTGGATGGCACCCAACAACAACAATAACAAAAATTTATCTTTTGCCAAGTAACAAAGCTTTGAAACTCACATAAGCTTTTATGAAAACAGTGTTTTGAAATTTATAACTAAAATGAGGTTGTCTATGAAATTTGGGTGAAATGGATCTGAAATTTTCATAAATATGGAAATGATTTTTTCAGGCATATAATATTAAATTGGTTTTAGTTCAATATGTTTAAAGGGCATTTCACCTAAAGTAATTCATTTCTTAAAAACTTCTAGAAAGCCAGGTGTGGTAGTGTAAGCCTGTAATCCCAGTGACTTGGGAGACAGAGGCAGGAGGATTGCAAGTTTGAGACCAGAGGCATTCTGGGTACTGTAGCAAGACCCTCTCTCAAAACGTAAACAAAAATGGGCTGGGGTGCAGGTCAGTGGTACAGCACTTACAAAGCATGCAAGCATGAGGCCCTTGGTTCAACCTTCAGTACCATAAAACAAACAAACAACCCTCCCCCAAAATCCAAACCAACCAAACAACAACAACAACAACAACAACAACAAACTTCTAGAAGCATGTACCTTAGGCCTAAAGGAAACAAAATAATCCTGAAAGATTCAGGTAGTGTCCATAATGTTTATGTGAAACAGACATTTTCCTTAGTTGTGCGTTTTTGATCTTCTGCATACATGTCTCTGTGCCATCTTTTCCTTCATCTGTGAAATGAGGGGTTGAAATAGGTGATTTTGAAGTCACTTCCAACATCGATGATGTGTATTCTCTTTTATGGATTTTCCTTTTACAGTGAATGACTGAGATTATTCTCAGTAGACAGGAAGTTCCATACAGATTGACCTCAAAATGTACTCTCCTCACCTCCACATTATTTCCTACAGGGCCCAGAGGAAAAGTAGCTGACAGTTGAAATTATTTTAAAAATATTTTGACCAATGCATTTTTACTTCTGGCATAATTGTAATTTATCAAAGATAAATTATGTTACTACCCACAACTGAACTGGACTCACACATAAATTGTACTTAAACTTAGTTTAGTTAAAATGTCCTTAGAGAAGCATCACATAAACATTATTAAAAGTCAATATCCTGATCCAGAAGAGCAAATCAGCCTTTTGGGATGATTTTTTTTTAAACTTATGTTTACTTTTGGTAAGAAAGGAACATAAATTACAGAAAAAAAGGAGAAATCTATGCCATTTAAAGGTATTTAACCTAATGTACAATATACTTTGATGTAATATATTCCAATTAGCCTAAATATGGTCTGCTAAATTTGTTTTCATTGCCTATGTTTTTGAACATATAAAATAATACACCCAAAATTTGGATTTGGAGGAAACAGCATGAATATTTCAAAGTTGGAATGTTAAATTTCACTTATATTCAGTATTTTTGTAAATGCTCAGAAAAATATAATAACATTTTTTATTTGTGGATAGTACTAACATGGATCATGTTGCATACATGGGGAGGATAGGGAAATAATTTTAATAAAGAACCTTAAGGCATTAGAAGTATGGCAAGGAAATGATAAAACCAAGATTTAAGTTGTAAAAATGCAAATCATTACACAAGTGGAGGAAATAATTTAATGTAGTTAATCAGAGGGAGATACCGACCCAAGAAAACAGTTAGAGGCAAAATAAATCTCTAGATTATAGTGCAGAGCAAATGAGATATGAACTAGTAATAATAGTGGGCAGAAAATATTCCCTTGTGCCTCTGAACCACAAAAAGGCATTCGGCACAGGAAGATGAAGGGCATGGCACCTAAACATTGGATTCAGCTTCTCCTGCATATGACAACAACAACAACAACAACAACAAAAGGCCCGAATGCACAGTTGGATAGAGAGCTGTGTAGGGACCTGAGTTACTAGGAGCTACATATCTATTTGTTGGGCTCATTCTAAGTTAATACAGTACCAAGGAATAGAGCAAGATACAATCAATGACCATATGAGCAATGTCTACATCTTTGGAATTGAAGAGAAATTCTATGCACAATGCATGTGAACATCATTTATATTATACACAACCAAATTTTCAATATGCTCAGGCAATAGATAAAAGCATTTCTGGCACACAAAGAGAATTTTAAAAATCAAAGCAAGAAAATTGCTATTTTGTTTTTAGTCATATAACACATAGTAACCACTGACTTCATGTTTGTAAAATACATTGACTAATTAATATAAAGTAGATAATTTTGTATCTATTTCACAGATGCAAAAAAAAAAAAAAATAATGAGGCAGGCACCATAGAATTATCAACTTTTCAAACCACCCAATACACAAGCTGTAAAGTTAGAATTTAAACACATGGAGAGCTGATGTGAAAGTCCATGATTTTCCCATTATTGAACTTATTCATTGATTCTGTAACTGACCCATTGGCCATCAATCCTGTAAAGCAGCCTTATGTCTCTTTATCTGCTTGTAGACACTTTCTTTGGGTTTCAAAGCTTTTCAAAGCTTTTGGCTAGAGTTTTCAATGGCTTTAATCAACTTCTATTAAGCATATGGTAGAAAGGATATCTGGTATTGTATTCAAGTTCATATATGTAAATGATATTTATAAATAAATAGAAATGGTAGATTTCACTATTGAAAAATTTCATGTAAACAAATTGCAATGTCAATACATGAAACTATTATACATGCATAATATATAACTGTTTTTATATGATAAGCCAAATGATCCCAGAATCATTTCAAAGACCTCTATTGAAATACCCCTCAAAAAGGCTGCTTCCATTCCCTAGAGCCTACAGAAAAAAAAATGCAGCTTTGTATTAGTATTTTATTTATACATGTTAGTGTGGTACAGAGAAACTAAGTTATTTTATATGTCCATTATGCAACCACTAAATCAGTTCTGTTTATACTTCCATGTCCTTAAAGATTTTATAGGACAGAATAAACAAAAGAAGAAAAAAGTAAGAATTTTAATTAACAAGTGATGATAGTTATATGTAAACAGATTATACCCATATTGATTTTTTCTTTCCTTTTCCTCTTTTTCATATATTAATAGGGTTGCATCCTGTATTTTGCCTTCTTTATCTCCCTTTTTAGCCCTCTACATTGTTCCCCCTCCCCTTCCCCTTTTCCTTATATCTACTGCCTCCCACTAGTCCCCTCACCCTTCATATCGGATCCACACATATTTTCCATTTATAGATAAGTATGATTGTTCATTTAAAGTGTAGGTTTTTAAAATTGTTCCTTATTATATTTCCCATGTTTTCTTTTGTTCTGACAAATAGTGTGGTATATCTATTTAGGAAGAAATAAGTTTGTCTGAGTTAAAAAGTTATATAAAACCTAAGTTATATTTCTCACTTTTCATTGGAAATAGCACAGCACAGACACTTTCGTGAAGCAGAATGATAAACATGATCTGACATGAGCAATGTTCTATGGACTTACATATTTTACAGATTAATTTCAACCAGAGAAGGTAGCATACAAATAGGTAAATTTTTCAGAATTAAGTTTGTACATAATTATATATAGTATTGTTAGCGTTCAGACTTTACTGTAACCCTTCTGTAGATTTTTATATCTATCCATGGATAAATATAAAAACCAGAGGATCATCAGGTAGTTTAATCATTTCTATAGATTCAAACAATATGAAGCCTCTTAAAAAACAACCCCCAATTTTATGTAATGCAAAAAATATGATTATAATTTAAAACGTTGATGCCACAATGAAAATTAGCTTGCACAAAATTGATTTCTCTAAGTATTCTTTGGTATTACCTTGTCATCAGAAAAAAAAAAAACAGAGAAAATGTCAAACATTTATGCATTGCAAGTATTTTGAAGAATCACTGAGAAAGTCTTGATCTTTGAGATAGCAATTTTTAAAAAATATATTTTTATTAAAAATACCAATGTTGGACCTGTGAACCAATGGAATCACATACCCATTTCTTATTCCTGCTTTTAGAGCAGAGATATTTAGAAATTATTTAGATATTGTTAGTGAAAGCCTGCAGAATGGGTTATCCTACTTTTTCTGATTATTTTTTGAGAAAATACTTAATTCAAGGCAGGATATGAGAAAGCATCTGAAGCTGGAGCCAAGCAACAGTCAAGCTAGAGTCCCAGAGGCATGACTAGCATTATACCCATCAACAGCAAATCCATTGAAAAGGAAGTCAGCTGGAAAATCAGAGTATTGTATCTTGTTAACAAGACTGACAGATGGAGTGGGCAGGCATTTCACTTTTTTTCTTTGTCCGTTGAATTCCAATATTTTGACTTTGCTGTATGAGCTTGTAATTCTTAAGTATAAAATTAAATCAACTTACGTATAAACTATAAGAAAACCTAAGAATGGTATTCCTTAGCTTTCACAGATGTGGAGTACTAAACCTGTGTAGGATGATTGGCAATAGGAAAATATTACGAGTAGTGATGGAAGATGAGACAAAGTAAGGAAAAGCTGAGGTCATACATCAGAAACAAGATATGAAGTCAGAGTGGTGTATAAACTTAGAATGTGTCCCGATTCTGATTGATAGAAAGAAGAATTAGAATTCTACAAGTCTCTGTTATCTAAGTAATAGAGCCTCAAATCAAGGCTGTGACTAAAGTTAGGACTCAAGGGACCCCAAATTAAGAAGAGATTGGAGGGCCTGAAGAAGAACGAAGCAATGTAAAACTAACCAGGTATGTAAAAAGTGGCACTTTAGTACTCAATCAAGCCCACATATTGGATTTCCTTCTACTGAATTCTACTGTAGCAAATTTTACAGAAGTCAGTGGGAGATACATCTGGAAAGGTGTCAAAGTGTTCACATACTGAGAAAAGTGCAAATGGAGCAGGAGGATTATCTTAGATGTGAACTTTGAAGTGTTAAGACAGTTTGAGCCTGGTGAAAATCTAAAGTAAACCATGGAATTTTGACAAATTATTAAGCCTATACATCATATATAAGAACTGGAAAAACTGATGTATTATACCTACTAAAGTTCTTACAGAATTGTGGGTTTAGCTCAGTTGGTAGAGTTCTGTGCTGCACTTTCTGAGGACCTAGGTTTGATCCCCAGTACTGCAAAAATGGGAGAAGGATGTGTTAATCTACTCCTGAAGCAATCCTGAAACTATTACTATGAAACACTTACCAATATTGGTAATAAAAATCTAGATTCTAACATAAAATTAAAATTGCTGACACACTGTCGTTTGGTGACTGTCATTGAAGGGGTTTGGCTTCTTTGATGAGGTGTACCATGGGTATACCCATGGCCCTTTTGGGCTGAAGTTTAGCTCAGTTGGTAGAGTGCTGCTCTGTGTTCTCTTAGGCCCTGGATTCAATCCCTACCGCTGCAAAAATGGGAGAAGGGCATGGCAATCCACTCCTGAAGCAATCCCAAAATAATCAGCCATTGAAAACCCTATGAATAGCAGAAAAGCACTGACAGTACCAGGCATCTCACAGTGTTGGGGAGTGTTTCATTCTGTTGTATATAGGGTCGCTATGAGTTGCACCCAACTCCATGGCACCTAACAACAACAAAGTTCTTATAATTATCCTCTGCCTTCAGTAATGTGATTTTGAGATTTTTTTTGTGAATTACACAATAATAGAAACAGGTAAAATATAATTGGTATTATATAATATAAATGAAAAATATATTTTTTATAATATTAATGAAATAATCAGATTTTAAAGTATGTGTCTCAATATTGGAAGCATATCAGCAAATGTGAATGTTGTATGTATGCACGTATGTTGTTGTTGTTAGGTGCCGTCGAGTCGAGTCCGACTCATAGCGACCCTATGTACAGCAGATCGAAACACTTGCCGATTCTGTGCCAGGCAAACCATCTTATTTATGTTTAAGCCCATTGTTGCAGACACTGTGTTAATCCATCTGGTGGAGGGTTTTCCTCTTTTGCGTTGACCTGCCACTCTTCCAAACATGATGT